>CAUYLG010074517.1:0-18610 GCA_963573385.1 Cacajao melanocephalus | reverse complement strand
CTCACACACCCCCCAGATCTATATTTTATATTATATAATATATATGATTTATATATTCTATAGGTATAATATATATTATATATTCTATATTTATATACAATATATATATTATATATTATTTTATATATTTACATTTTATTTATCTTTATATACATAAAATATATTTTATATATGTATATATTTTATATAAAATATATAAAATGTATATTATATATTTATATAATTTATATAAATATATTTGTATATTTATAAAATTTATATTGAACATAATTTAAATATATATTAGAATATATTTGAAAAATATATATAAAGAATTTATATATAGACTATATAAAGAATTTATATAAAATAATAAAAGAATAAAAAGGTAAATCAAATGATTAGTTAACATGGATACCTAGATGGGAGGAAATAAGGTGAAGGAGGCAGACATGAAAGAGAGGCTTGCGAGAATACAAATTGTTTTATAGAATTGGCTTTGAAGCCCTGTACATATTTCACATAGTTAAACGTAAAAATTAAAAAATAGCAGCACTTAAAAATTAAAAACAAATTGTAATAAGAGAATCTAGGTGAATGTCAAATTGGTTCTCAATCAAACACACACACAATTATTTCCAATAACTTTTAAACACAGTATTTGGACTGTTTCTGCCTAGGATAATAGTATCCTAAAGACCAAAGGAAGTGTTAAAAAAAAACTTGTTTTCAAAAGTTTTATTTTCAGTAATAATATTGGCATTGCTGTTTTGAAACAATTATATGATAATGTATGTTAAAGTAAATGAAAATTATGTTAATATCTTTAGGAACCAAAATTTTAAGTATAGTAGTAAAGATATGAATACAAAACACAAATATGTTAAATAAAGCTCTGTAATCTTAAAATTTAAATAAAATATATCATTATAAATTCATGAGTTACTTTTCCCTTTCTAAAACAACAAAACCCCTTACATATTTCTTTTTTTTTTTAAAACTTGTCACTGATGAAGCTCAGAAAATCCCTTGTGTGTTTCTTAACTCTGTCTATTGAAAAGTCCTGAAAATGACTAACTCAGTAGTGTTTAGCAATCACATGTCCAGATTGTGGTCTCTAAATATCATTTTCCACAAAATAAACCAGAGGTCAATAGAGAAATAGCCAGTTCCAGGTCTGGGGCAGGAGCTGTGCAAATTGGACATGTGAATTTTTGTTCTACCAGAAAGGAAGAAAGCTATACAAGATTAATGGGATCATGTTAAAAGGAGGTAGGAGTTAACACCATAGGGCTTCCACTGGCCGAAGAGGGGTCAACTTGAACAAATCAATTATTGCCAAAGTATGCTTAAAAAAAAAAAAAAACTCTTTGGTTGCTCTTGAACATTGATAAGGCACTAACTGATTCTGAAAATTGATAATCAAAGAAATAAACATTTTCATTGCCTTTCTTGTGCCAGTCATATTTGTGGTAAAAAGTTGATGGGGGAAAGTTCTTTGTAAAATAAATGAAGGAGCCCTGGTATGGTGGCTCACACTTGTAATTCCAGCATTTTGGAAGGCTGGGGTGAGCAGATCACTTGAGTCCAGGAGTTCTAGACCAGTCTGGGCAATATGGCAAAACCTCATCTCTACAAAAACTACGAAAATGAGCTGGGTGTGCTGGCATGCACCTGTAGTCCCAGTTACTCAGTAGGCTGAGGTGGGAGGATCACCTGAGGCCAAGAGGTCGAGGCTGTAGTGGGCTATGATTGCACCACTGCACTCCAGCCTGGTTTGGAATGAGCTGGAGTGAAACAGAGTAAGACCCTGTTTCAAAAAACAAAAAGAAGGAATAATAGAATTATCACTATTTTGCTGTCCCTAATGAAAACAACAATCCTTGATGCTGCTAAAACCATTAGCTACAAAGCCAATAGGGAGAATGGGGAGATCTAGGTGGGATGAACCAGGCTAACAGCATTTAAACCCATTGATCAATTTTAGTGTCATTAGAAGTGAGGCATTCCAACATTATGCACCTCCTGATGGGATACAATGGTAAGTATGCAGCACCACCTCTATTCTTAAAAAAAACCCAAAAAACAAAAAAACTTGAGTTTGAATCTAGCTTGACTCTTTCTAGTGCTTACTACCAGTCTTCAGAAATATGGGGACTTGGAGAACAAGTGAAATGGCACCACAAGGAAGCAACCAGCCAAATTCAGAACATGAAACTTTCTACAAGACAAATCACCTAAGGTGGGGAAGGAGAGCTCTCTAGATTAAAAAAAAAATAAGAGACATATCCAATCAAATGCAATATGTGGACCATGTCTGTATCTTGATTTGAGGAAATTAAGTGTAAAAAGAAGCTTTTGAGACAATTAGAAAAATGTTTATTTTCCTGGATGTTAGATAATATTCTTGCTGATTTTGTTAGGTGTGATAGCTGCATTGTGGTTATGTAAAAAGTATCTTCAATTGATAGAGATGTAATCTAACAGTAATGAGGGTTAAAATAATACATGATCTAGTCAAGGCTTTTGGGCTTGAATGGCCTGGCGGTGCAGCCCAGTGTCCACCTGCAGCTGCCTTCTGTGTCAGTCCTTTACCCCGCCAAGGCTGTAGAGCTGGTCCTTACAGGTAGCGGGACGCTCCAAGGAGCCATGCACCGGCCACGCCATGGTCTACCTCACTACTCTCCTCTGCAAGGCCTACCATGGGGGCCACTTAAACATCTGCCTTGCCCTGGGTGGCTGCACCAACCAGCCCTTCTACCACGTTGTGGCTGCTCACAAGTGTCCCAGGGATGGCTGTTTCATAGCGCAGCTGGGCTCCTGTGATCCATTGCCCAGGAGTCCTAGAGAAAAACTTGTCCTCAAACTGGACTGGATCTGTCAGTGGACTGGCTGCAGGGCCCACCTCTTGAAGCCTATGGAAAAGCTTCTGGATCTTGCTGGGCTTTTCCCTCTGCATCCTATGATAATCACACATGCTGAGAGATCATGAAGGAAACAGGCATGTGAATTCCTGTTAGCGTCTCAGAAAACAGATGCAGAGGCTACAGAAACACAAGTGAGCTGACTTTAGTGAGCATAGCAGTAGGAACAAGGTCAAGGTCCTGTTAAAACACTGTGCGAAGATCTTAATTTTGTTAGATTCGGAGGTCAATAAATGGAGTGTCCCAAGTCACCCTTGCTCTTCTGGCCTGACCTGCTCAGGGCCCAGGGAGAGATTTGTTCTTGTGTGACACAAGGCTGGGGCTAGGTACTAATTAGCTTTTTTGAACTTTGTCTTGTGAAAGACAGTGGCTGCAAGAGGATTGGACTTTTGAGATGGGCTCTGGGTCTCTTGGACAACTTTACAATCTATTGGCTTCCAAGACTTAATGCTTCAAAGCCCCCAGCCAGACTGTTCATGGCCCATCCAAATCTTCGTGTTCGTTCCACAAGGGCAAGAACAGTTACCTTTCTTACTGGTTTTGTAATTGGAGATTTATATTGTCTTGCTTAATACATATGCTCAAATATACAGAGGTAGATTTGTTATGAAGATTGCTTTTTGGCTGTAATAACTTACCTTTTAAGAAGGAGAAAGTGCTGGGCTTAAGGGAGTTCAGAATGAATCAAGATTGAACCATTCAAATGTGACTGCGGTTTCTGCATGCATCATAGATGGGATCCTTCTGAGAATACTGGAATAGGGAATTATGATACCAAGCCAATTCAGCTGTGAACCTTATTCTTGTACTTTTCTTTCTTGCTGGTAGTTTTATGGAGCAGGTCAAGAAAGCTGCTCTATGTTAGGATAAACTCTATAACAAGAATTTTGATGACCTATGATGAGTGATACATTTTACTTCTTGTATCTTTTCCTTCCTACCTTGATGCCAGTAATTTATAAGGGATCTGTATAGTTTGAATGTATTTGAATAACATCAGTCTACTTTAGCTCTACTTTTCGATTTGACTCAAAGAACCATCCATTGGTCTCAAGTATTCCATATGTTTTAAAAGCCTAAAGTCAGTGAGATGAAACTCAACATCAAGAATTTGAAGTAAAGTGGCCAGGCGCGGTGGCTCACACCTATAATCCCAGCACTTTGGGAGGCCGAGGCAGGCGGATCACAAGGTCAAGAGATTGAGACCATCCTGGTGAACATGGTGAAACTCCATCTCTATTAAAAATACAAAAAAAAAAAAAAAATTAGCTGGGCATGGTGGCATTGCCTGTAGTCCCAGCTACTCAGGAGGCTGAGGCAGGAGAATTGCTTGAACCCAGGAGGCAGAGGTTGCGGTGAGCCGAGATTGCGCCATTACTCTCCAGCCTGGGTAACAAGAGTGAAACTCCATCTCAAAAAAAAAAAAAAAAAAAAAAGAACTTGAAGTAAAGTAACTTGAAAGAATGTAAAGAAAACATTGGGACAGTGGCTTATGTCTGTAATCTCAGCACTTTGGGAGGCCAAAGTGGAAGGATCACTTAAAGCCAGAGTTTGAGACCAGCCTGGGCAACCGGCAAGACCCTGCTTCTACAAAATATTTAAAAAATTAGCTGAGCATGGTGATGCTTGCCTGTAGTTCTAGCTACTCAGGAGGCTGAGGCAGTAACACCACTTGAGCCCAGGAGGCCAATGCTGCAGTAAACGGTGATTGTGCCACTACATTCCAGCCTGGGCGACAGAGTAAGACCCTGTCTCAAAAAAAAGAAAAAGAAAAAGAAAACATTAGGTAGTTTGGCTAGAGCATAATAATTAATTTGATCTTCTGGTTTTCAAAAATTTGGATTGTGATAAAATGATAATTCAATGTGCTAAAAAAAAACACAATAATACACTGTCTGTCTGGGATTTGCTATAGAGCAGTCCAGAAAAAAATGGGTAGATAAATGAGATTGGCAAAATATTTAAAAAAGTCACTGAAGCTGGGTGGTAGGTATGTGGGAATTTATTCTATTGTTTTCTCAACTTTGGCATATGCACGATTATTTCCTTAATAGGTTTTATTAAATTTTATTATTAGGATAATAAAATGAAAAAACTAAAATAGTGTTTTATAATTAGACAATTTGTGGCTCATTTTTATAGTTCCTTTTTTGCAGGTTTTGGTACACAGAAATGTTTGGTTTACTTTGCTCTAAGACTTGGCCCAGATCTCACCACCTCCCTGAAATGAAGCCTTCCTTGACTGCCCTTCTCAGAAAGAATCTCCCTGTTCTGAAGTTCCAGGAAGATCCTGGTCCTTGTGTCACCCTAGCACGTATCCATTATAGCCTGGTGCCATCAGCTGGCTTTTCGTGCCCTGAATTCAAGACTTTCGAATCCAGCAGTCCTGGGTTTGACACCTGACCCTGCTTCTTATTGCTTGTGTGATGTTAGAGATATTCCTTAGCCTTGGTTGTTTCTCTGCGAATAGACATGGGATAGTGCTTGTTGTCAAGGACAATGAATGGTAGGTGTCATCTCTTCCTCTGAAATGCCAAGGTTGGTGTCACGGGTTGCATTATGTCCCACAACTTCATATCTTGAAGCCCTAACCCCCAGTACCTTAGAATGTGCCCTTATTTGGAAATGAGACCACTGCAACTGTGCTAAGTTCAGATTATCCTGGAGTAGGGTGGGCCCTGATCCATATGACTGCCGTCCATGTGCGGGGGGAGGTTTGGACCCAGTTAGGTGTACAGGGAAAATCCATGTGAACAGGAAGGCAGCTGTCCACAGCCACGGAAAGAGACTTGGAGTGAATCCTTCCCTCACAGTCCTCAGAAGAAACTGACCCTGCCGTTGCCTTGATTTTGGAGGCCTTGGTCTGGAGGCCTATGAGTGATGCGTTTCTACTGTTTCACCTGCCCAGTTTGTGGAACTTTGTCATAGGAGACCTAGAAAACTCAGAGAGATGGGGTCCCTGTCTTTGTGTTCTCTTCAGTACCTGCTTAGTAACTTTTTAAGGTCCCAAAGGGAGGCCACAGCTGTTGTCATTGATGACTAGGAAGAGTTTCATAGCCGGGCTGCAAGCCCCTACTGCTGCGACTGACTGGGGTTCTCAGCTTGGCCGTTCCTTTTTTGTCTGCCAGTATCACTGATGCATTAGGTCAATTCCCTCTCACCCTCACTCCATGTGTGCACATACATACCACACATGTATTCTCATGTGCATGTACACACACACATGCCTGTAGTCTCACATGTGTACACATACACAACATGCATGTACTCACACACATATACATCATGTACTCACACACACAATACACACCATACATGTACTCCCACACACACGTACACACCATGCATATACTCACACATACACATCATGTACTCACGCACATGCACACACACCATACATGTGCTCTCACACATGTACACATACACACCATACATGCATTTACACATAAACACATACCATACATGTACTCTCTCACACAGCCTCATCACACATGTACTGTCACACACATAAATACCATGCATATACTCACATATACATGCAGACCATACATGTACTCATACACCACACATGTGTGTACACACATGTACATGTACTCACCATGCATGTACTCACATGTACATACACACACCATACTTACATGCCATACACTTTTACACACATACATGTGATTTTGTTTCTACTATTCTAGAGCAACAATCTTGAACTATTTGCTAGAATGCTCCTGACCTAGTAAAATATCAGGAAAGGCCAACAAGGCCTTACAAGTTGTAAAGAAATGACTTATTTTATTTATTTATTTTTTTAAAATATATTTTTTATTGCATTTTAGGTTTTGGAGTACATGTGAAGAACATGCAAGATTGTTGCATAGGTACACACGTGGCAGTGTGATTTGCTGCTTTCCTCCCCTTCACCTATATCTGGCATTTCTTCCCATGCTATCTCTCCCCAACTCCCTACCTCCCGCTGTCCCTCCCCTATTTCCCCCCCACACAGACCCCAGTATGTAGTGCTCCCCTCCCTATGTCCATGTGTTCTTATTGTTCAACACCCGCCTATGAGTGAGAACATGCGGTGTTTGATTTTGTGTTCTTGTGTCAGTTTGCTGATAATGATGGTTTCCAGGTTCATCCATGTCCCTATGAAGGACGCGAATTCATCATTTTTGATGGCTGCATAATATTCCATGGTGTATATGTGCAACATTTTCCCTGTCCAGTCTATCATCGATGGGCATTTGGGTTGGTTGAAATGACTTATTAATCAATTAGCCTAAACAAAATTCTGTGAGCCCAGTTGTAAAATGTCTGGAAGGTTAGTTCTGCGAGAGTTAATCCTGAGAAAAAATGAACTCCTGGATTCTAGGAATTGATGTTACAGAGCTTGGGCTGGTTGGGAGTGGAAGTCCCAGGAATGTCGTCTCAGGTGCTCCAGATAATTCCATTTCTCCAAGGGCCCTGACCCTGTGTCATTCATTGCTGTGCCTAGTCCTTAAAGGGTGACTTTGACTTGGCAGAGTTCTCTGTGGCTTTGGCAGCAGTGGTTCTAACAAATTCAGCCTGGTGGTTTGAGGGAGCTCCAGTTCCTGGGTCCATTATAACTTCCTAACCTTGCAAATTTCTGGAGTGGCCTAACTAAAGGAGCCACTCCTAACTATGAATGAGACTTCAAGAACAGGAAGGGGTGCAGACACCCAGCTCCAGGGTGATGGTGAGCAGGTAGGCACAGGGGCCTTCAATGCCTGTGTTTGTGGTTTTTGGCCAGTGGCCACAATCTTATCCCTGATAGTTTTGGGAGACCAGTTTATGTTACCTTGAAGAACTAGGGCTTTCTTGTAACTATGGAAACATAAATCTCAGCATTAAAGAGTCAGAGAGAAAACTGCTATTGTTGCCTTGACAACCCATAAAACCCCAAGTCTTTGTGGTTAGGAGTAGAGATAATGTGCCTTCAATCTTTTAAGTTAATTTACTTGTGGGAAGGAGAAGTGGAAGTGGGCTTGGGCACCTTCTGGAAGTAGATGTTGCCTTGACTGGGGGTGCGTGTGGGTCTTCTCAGGCCCACCCTGCCGAGTGACAGGTGTCAAATTCTGCCTAATAAATGGCTGAGATGTCCTGGAGAGTCTGTACCAAAGGACTGACTCTCATGCTGCAAGGAGACCCTTGTTTCTTGACTCTGTATGTCCATAAATGGAATGACTTCCACTCCCGTATTGCAGAAGTGATCTGTTTTGAGCTGTTTTTGGAGGGGATATGGCTACCTGAAGGGAGCCAAAATCTTTTGTTACTGGCACAGATACTCAAAAGCCCTTTCCCTCTCCAAGTTTCTGCCCCTCACTTTCTGTTAGAAAGGCTGAGAATTTAAGCTGTGCAGCTTCAGATGAAATGAAGGGTTCTGAAAGCATCACACAGCTTCTGCACCTGAGGCACGGTCACCCTTGAACCTGCTGATAAATGCCCTTGAACACTCACAGCTCCGGGCTACATTTAGGTTTCATTTCTACATTCCATCAAGAGATTATTTTTTCTTCCTTAATATCCTCAGTGGATATTGTGCCTCAACATGACACAGAAATTTCTGAGTTGATGTCCAGATGAAATCTGCATGGAGGGTGTCCTCACGGCAACTCTGTGGGACCAGCAAGAGGCTTCCTGTTCTTCCCAGAGAACAATGACATCGCGCCTTCTTGAGGCTGAATTGCCAGCTCTCTTTGTTGGGGAAGATAGCAGCGATAGATGAAAGGAAAATTGGAGGAAAGGCATTTTGAAAATCATTGCATTGCCGAGTGTGGGATTTTGGATCCCTGTTCAGTAGACAGAACATTGAGTAAAATGAGAAAACAGCACACACAAAAATGCCTGTGACGTGACTGATGAGAGGAGCAGGTGGAGAGGTTCCTGCCCACCCTACCCTGATCTTAGCCCTGTCTCCACAAGAGGTAGCTTTCAACAGTTATCCAGACGTAATACATTCATATAGAGAGAATGATGTGTTCAGAAACCTGGAGAAGGTAACCAAATGGCTGCTCCTCTTTGATGTACTGAGGGTTTGTCTCCTAGCCTGACCCCAGCTTTCTCCCCATGATCTGAGAAAGTGGCTTCCCATTCTCGGGGATATTTCGGGAAAGCTCAGTGTGGAGAATTCGGGATTACACAAATTTATCAGTCCATGGACTCCTCATTAAAACGCCAAAGGAACTTTTCAAGGAAGATTTCGCTGATTCAGCAGTTATTGGCTGTGACCTGCTCTGTTGGAAACACAATGCTGGGGATGTGGCCGGTGACAACGCAGGTCCCCATCCTAGGGGAGCTTCAGTGTGCAAAGTAAATATCTTGACTGCGCTACAACAGTGATTTAATTCCCAAATGTGGACACTTCACAAATGTATTATAAGATGTGAAGTATACCTGCATCACAGAACAAACAAGAAGAAGTCAGCGAAGCCCGTGGGGCCACAGAGTTTTAAACTAGATTAAAAGCAATTATTTACTGAAATAGCCAATATCACACTGCCTGACCTACAAGGTGCCCAGGCCTCCTTTTCTTCTGTCAGTTCAATTTCTTTATATTAAATGTGGACAAACGTGGAGCATTGTCATGGAAAATCAGCACGCTTGTGAATTAGAAAATGATCCGAAAGCAATGAAAGTGCAGGCGATGAATCAATTTTGACATACTGCTTTCCTGTTGACTTTGTAGCCACTGAATTTGAAGCTGATCTGAAGTATATTTCATAAAAAGCTTCTTTGCTAATAAAGATCAGACGAGGATTTCTCTTATTAAGTCTTGGATAACAAGGGAAGCTGTGCATGGGTTATTCTGGGTGATTTCTAATGCTGTTTGTCACACATGAGTGAGATTACATAAATTAATCATCACTGCCCCGGATGCATTTTGCAAGTTACCTTAAAAACTCATTTTAAAAAAGTATGCAGAACGTCTCATCCATCATCGCCATCTGTGGCTTTTTCCATCCGCGGCCTGTCATGACTTCATACTGTGATATTCTTTTTTGCTTCTGTTTAAGACAACCACCTTAAAAAAAATGAGTTTTCAAACTGGGGATAGGGGAATTGATTATGTGGTGACACAGTGCTCCTTACATTTCAAGAAGTGGGAGGAAAGCGGGAATTTTGAAGTGGATGAATCACCGGGGGATTCGAGAGGGAGCCGCAGCACCTGGAGATGGAAGCGTTCGTAGTGGATTGCATGGCTGCTTCTGAAACACTTGTGCTTCCGCTCCTTGAAGGCCAAATGGTGGAGAATAACTTACTTAGCTGACGCACAGAGAGCAAGGAGTGGGACGATGGGTGACAGGGTGCAGACCGGTACAGGAGCAGGCGGATCCTCCTCTGAGAAGTGGGTTAACCTTCTCCTTGCCTGGAGGGGAACACTAGGGAGAGGAGATCTCAGGCTCTGGCTCAGTCCTTTCTGGGTCTTTTCCGGCTGAAGCCAAGTGCACATAGAATGGTTTTCAAGTTCCAAATGGAAATGCCATGTTGTCCAAGAAGGTGTTACATACAAGACATTTCTTTTTCACAGTTGGTCATTCCCTAGTTTGTTTTCCAAAAGCCCACTAGATCCTGGGTAAAACCGTAGATGCTGGGTCTCTGTGATGGGGCCAAGACATTCTAGGAATGAAGGTATTTGGAACAATATTGCTGCTGATCAGAGGGTCAGAGGGTGCCGACGTCACTGAAACCCTGATCTGGCCACATTGGAACGAGCCTATTTAAGCCTGACCTCACTTTCTCAAGTTCTTAAATTCCTCTTGACAACAAGCCAGTCTGGGTTGAGTTTCTGTCACCACCAAAAAGATCTTGGGGAACAGGAAGGTAACTGGTTAAGTGAGAGCAGCTCCTGGCATGTGGTTAGGACACATTTGAGGGTCACTGTGGTAATTCCCCAGGGGCTGTGACTCTTCACCTTTCACCATTCTGGAGCACAGCTTCCTTCACCAGCCTCAGGAAAGAAGCAGACCCCTACAGCAAAGTGGAAAGCTGCTCCTGCCTTCCTGGTCTAGGGTCAGGACACCTGAAAGTTCTAGCTCTTGTTTTTAAAAATCGTTATGATCGAATCTTGAAATTTTCCAGGCGTTCACAGTTGCAAGAGGTTTTACCTGATAAATCACTCCATTTCTCATGCTAAAGAAGTGACTGCTGGCGCACGGTGGATTCTCGGCGAGTGGTGGCTGGGGGAGGACTGCATAGTCATCTGTTGTTTTTGGCTGTCTAGCACTCAATGTCCCTTTTTCTGGTGACAGCAACTCTCTTTTCCCCTGGGGACCCGTGTTATTCTCAGTCTGTGAGGTTCAGGTGGACTGACCAACATGCACAGATGGAAGCCGTGCTGCAGCTCGTAGTTGCCTGGGCCCAGGGAGGAGGAGCACTTTCCGGAGGGAGCAGGGAGAGCTTTGAGAACTCTGAGGGTTCCATCCCGTCTCTGCTAAGATTGCTTCTTGGCTGTTGAGGCTCCGTTCACATGTATGTAGTGCCTGAATGTTTCCACAACAAATGTGGAGGGGTGGTGTGATAGATTATTTGTAAAAATGGCCACAATTCTCCATCCCTCCTCTCATTCTCTTCACAACGTGACTTTTCAGCCATCCTTCCCACCCCCATCAAGAAGTGAGGTCCGCTTCTTTACCCCTTGAATCCAGCCTTGCTGGTTTGGGGCTTGCTTTGGCCAGTGGAATATGGTGGAAGTGAGGCTGAGCTTGTCCCAAGCCCAGGCCTCAAGTGCCCTTGTGGCTTCTGTCCACTCACACTCTCCCTCCCTTGTCCCTGCCTCAACAGCTTACTGCCTCTGTGTGGAAAAGCCTGGCATAGCTTAGTGAAGAATGGGAATCAGCTGGAGAGCCTGATTGTCCTAGATGAGACCCTCTTGATCCAGCCTACAGCCAGATGTCCCCCAAACACGTGATGGAACTCAGTCAGGTAAGCATGAGTGAGCCCAGCTGAGACTGGAAGAACCACTCAGCTGACCTCTACAGCAATGATAAATGCTTATCAGATTAAGCCACTAACTTCTGAGGTTATCTGTTACACAGCAAAAGCTAACTGTTACAGACGTCATCAGTTAGGCTTATTAGGTACTCAATTGGTGGCTGTGGTAAAAAGTTGTCTAAACATAATTTAACTCCACACATCCCAGGAAGCTTTGGAAGGTCACTGACTTTGAAAGCACAAGGTATTCTTGTTGCTATGGATACCCCCATTGAGACATTAGAGTGCAAAGAGAGAAACCTAGTGTTGCCTTGACAACAGGTTTGCAAATCTGAGTCTGGTAAGGCAAAAGACTACAAAGAACAGGAAGAATCAGGAGGAGGGGGAAATTAGCCTAAAGAAGCTTTACGTCTCCTGGCAAAACAACAACTTGCCTCCATGCAGTAGAGGGTCTGTTAGAAGCACTGCCTGAATGGGGAGCTATAAAGTGATCAACAGGAAGCTCTTCTCTCTCCATGGCCCATCTCCACAGCAGGAGAAAAGTCGCACAGCTAGGGAGCAGTGTGAGCCACTGTCACTAAGTGCTTCCTTTAAGAGTTTGCAATTTGCTCTCAGCCAAGCTTCATTCCAAGAATTAGAGTTTGCTCAAGCTGGAAGGGGTCTAAACAGCGTCGAGTCCCTTACTCATCCTCTCCATCAGCTGGAAGGGAAGCTGAGGTCCAGAGAGGGAAGGGGGCTGCTCAGTCAGACGTGCCATTAGGATTTTAGTTTAGTCTAGTGGGTAGGCACTCAGGCCTCGGAGTCAGACAGACCTGGGTACAAGTCCTAGTGACACTGTTTACTAGCTGTGTGACATTCTGCAAGCCAGCTGACCTTGTAAACTCTTTCTGTAAGATGAGGATCTCACTAATGTCAACCTCAGAGGGTGGTGAGAACTCAGCTAATGCATGAAAAGCACTTAGCACAGTGTTCAACCTGCAATGAGCTTGTAATAAATGGCTTATTATTCTTTTTACTATGATCATGTCACTCTGCCTCTACTCTTCAGACTCATCAAGGAGGCCCAACTGGATCCCAAATCTCCCTCGAGAGGCTCTGTGGTCCATTTTCAGATGCCCTGTGTCATTTTCTGTATTGTACAGTTGGACGTCACAGTTTCTAATTTTCAAAGCTGTTTTCTATTTCCTCTTCCCAGCAGCCTGGCTGGGCAGGCAGGAGGGGCAACACTAGCATATATTTTTTTTTTACTTTGTCATGGAGGAAATTGAACCTCAGGGAGATTTGATGATCTGCCCAAGGTCTCTGGGAAGTTTCTGGCCATTCTAGGGCTAAAGCTCAGCTCCCTCGACTGCATCTTCTTCCCACCCCCACGTGGCTGCCCCACAGAATGGCGCATCCACACAGATGGCCCAGATGTTGGGTTTAAGGGATAGAGAGAGGAAGTTTGGGGCATCTGTTTATGAGAGAAAATCGTCAGCTGTGCGTGGAAATCTTATGCATAGCAAATAAATGATGGGCAAATACCCACTTGCATATTCAGAGGCACATTTCAGATGGGAACATCCTGTCTCACCAGAACAACCCCAGCAGAGAAGTTCTGTCGGGGGTGGAGGACTTTCTCCAGGCCTTTGTTTTGGTGTAGTCTCCGTGTGCCTGGTGTGATGAGGTGGGGTTGTGTTCAGAAGTCTAAGGAGGCTACCCCAACCCTGATAGGAAAGAGGAGCCAGCAGACAGCAGCTCCAGGGGTCATTGTGGACCCCCAGATGGGGAAGGGTAGGGGTGTAGATAAAGTCAGCAGCCTTGTCTGTATTTGACAAGCAGGCCAAAGAGGAAGAAGGCTCAAGGAGAGTGATGTGGAGGTGACTCGATGACAGGGTCAGTGCAGGTGAGGGGAGTGGGCTACTCGTTAATTTCCAGGAGTATGGGTGGTCTTCCAGGCTAGTCCACACACCTGCTAAGGGATCATCTTGCTTTCTGATGAATGTCTCTAATCGGGGCATTTGCTTTACAGCAGATTTCTGGGCTCCAATCAGGCATCTCATTCACAGAACATAAACCAGATTAAGAAGGTCTGTGAAGCATATTTGAAGTGAGTGCCAGATGAAAGGATATTAAAGTTTTGACTTCAAACTAGCTTAGCCAGGGCATAGGGAGCAGGCAACACAAGTCTTCCTCCTGCCAGGAGAGCCTTTACCACTCTCCGTGAAGGTCAGGGTTGTTGGTTCAGGTGTGGGGAGCAAGGAGGGGGGTGGCCTCCTGTGCAAAATAATCTGTGTTGGTGGCAGTGTCAGGTGATCCTCTAGCCACTCAGGAAAAATAAACTCCTCCTGTGGCTGTTTCTTTTCCCTAGGTCCTGAGCGGGAGGAGGACACTGGGCTGCCTGTTTGTGTACTCTAACTCTAGCCTCCAGGGTCATTCCTCAGGCCCCATTGCCAAAGAAAAATGGTGGCTGTGTTGGTGGCCTCATCTAGCCTTATGTTACCATAGGCTGGCTGGAAGCACAGCTGGGTCCAGATTCTGATTTTGAATAAAACTATCACCTCTTTTGTCCCTTGGCAACATCCCCCAGTGCCACGTAGGGTTTGTTTTTGTGTACCCAATTTGCCATCTGTCTCAGGATTAGCAATCCAAGTTCTGAGATCATTTGGGCTTCACAAACATGATTAGCTGTTGATCTGGCTTCTGTTGACCCTAAACCCCGGGTCCGGGGATTACAGAAGCACCTAAGCAGGCTGTGCAGTGGGGTCAGACGCCTCCATGGGTGCAGGATGTCTAGAGTTGTTGCTGTCTGTTGCTGGGCTCACCACCCCAACACAGAGGAGGTCACGCAAGGGGACACAGAGCTTGTAGTTGGAAAATGGGTGCTTGTCAGGTCGCCTCTCTGAATCTCAGCTCTCTCTTCATAAGGGCCTGGCCCCTTTGAGAGGCTCAGTGTGGACTATAATGGCTCTTACTGCAGTGACCGAGGCAGCGCACCACTCCTCATCTTTGCTGGTGGAACCTCTAGTTGGTTTAGGTGTCCACCCTCCTCCACGCTGGGAGTGTCTTTGGGATGAGGATCACATCCCCATGCAGGGGGTCAAATGTGATTGGAGCCGATCAGTTCTAGCAGTCACATTCCTTAGACCAGGGCTCGATTTGGAGTGAGCAAGTATTTTAGGCCTGGCTAGTGAGGCACAAGATAATGCCTGCTGGGGGCTGCTGAAAAAGATTTCCTTAAAAAGAGGCTCAAAGAAGAGAGATGTCTCTTTTCTTTGGCTGGACATTATTAGGACTAGAGGTGATGCCTGTGACTACATGAACCGTCTTGTGACTGTGACAGCCTGGGGACAGAGCTTGCACCCTAGGAATGCAAGATCAGGGAGATATTAATAGAAAGGACCTGGGCCACTGCTAGGAACTGTGGCTCCTGTGTACTTAATCCCTGGCCCCACCCTGCTGTAGAACCTCTTGGTATATGAAATAATACAGAGTCCTTATTGTTTCAGCCATTTGGAAGTGCTGGCTTCTGTGACTTGCAGATCAATGCACCCCAAATACCTTGCTCCTCCAAGTGGTCCTGGATTGTCACCATGGGGAGCTTGTGGGAAACACAGACTCTGAGGCTTCCCCGCCAGACCTGCAGCATCACCTGCTATTCCTTAGTGAGATCCCCAGGTACTCTGTGCACATACGGAAGTTTGAGAAGCTCTGCCCCGATGCGTGCACTTTTTGTTTAACATGCTCTGTTGAGGAGGACTTGGGTTTTGACAGTAATGGGTTCAATTTTTTTCCCCAAGACAGAGTTGGAGGTGTTAGCTATGTAGATTTTGAAATCTCAGCTATGTCAGGGAATTGGGGAAAAGCCCAGGAAGGAAGGTGGAGGGCCTAGCTGATCCCTTAAATAAAATTTTGAGAGAGTTGTTTATCAGTTTCTGCTTTACCCAACCATTTTTCATTGACTTGTGTTTGGGCAGCACATTGATTTTAATCTAAAGCTGTGAGTACGGTAAAATCTCATTAATTCAGGCTTCACCAATTTTGAAGTGATAATTTAAATCGAGGCTGCGCTGGCTGGCGTGAGAGCAGGATTGAGAGCAAACCGCTCTTAAGGACTTGGGCTCACCGGGTGGGTGCGACGAGATGCTTCCAATTATAAACGAGCCTTGATGTGTTCAAGTTCGGCAGGAACGACACTTGGAAATCAATCCATCAACAAGGAGTTATTGAGTGTTCCTTATGCACACATCCCCGGCTGGCAGAATCCACTTGGTTAGAGGTTACTTTTAATCGTTACCCATGCTGGAAGTAATGGATTTCTCTAGGAAATGCTGTTTCTTCAGCAGCTGGTGTTCTGGTGTTCCGCCTTCCCCATGTGTGCCAGAGCACTTTGCTCTTGAACAGCCCCGTCTCTCTCCCCTGGTGTCAATTCCCCTTTACCCTCCAAGGTGTTTACAGCTTGCTGCGGGACCTCTTGGATTGTAAAATAATATAAAGTCCCTACTGTTTTAACCATTCAGAAGTGCTGCTTCTGTGACTTGCAGATTAGTGCACCCTAAATGCCTTGCTCCTCTGAGTGGCCCCAGCAGCATCACCATGGGGAGCTTGTGGAAAATGCAGACTCTGAGGCTCTTTCCTGGTGATGTTGGAAGCTGCTGGTAATGGGATTAACCCAAATTTGAGTCCCAAATACGGAAAATGCCCAAACTCACTATGGGTAGGGACACATCTGTGCCTTTGGTGTTTAATGGATATTCTGAATAGTTCTTAGGTGGGAGGTCCAGGAGTTGGGGGCAGTTTTCTAGTCTCTGCTTTCAGAACTCAGTAACTAGCATCTAGGTGGGGCTCTTGGGGCCCTGATATTTTCTGCCAGCGGGACTTTGACAATGGCTGAGTTCTGTGAGACCCCGTTTCCTCATCTGAAAGGAGGGCTGGTAATCCTCTTATCACAGCTGGCTCTGAGGCCTGAGTAAACGGGCATGGTAGGTGCTCAGTGAATGTGAGATGTGTCTGAATCCATCTCCCCTTGAAACACTCTTTTGGGGCAAAGTTGAAGAAAATGCTAGACTCCCAGCATTCACCTTCCAGCATCTACTTGCAACTGCTTCTTGGATTGGGGTTGGAAAAGGCATCCCCTCTGCCCTTTCCTTTCATGTGTTTGAAAACAGCTCCATGGTCATCAATGCCCTGAGTCAGCGTTTCTGTACTTCATGTTCTCCCCCAGCTAGCATCCTGATGTCCTCGGAGGACAGGAACCACACTCCTAATAAAGGCAGTGATTCCTGCTAATAGTCGGCTCCCGCACTGAAAATGGGGCTCTGGGCTAGGTGTGTTAGCCTTCATGTCTTTCAGCTCAGGGGTCCTTGGGATCACCACTCCACAAGGCAGGTATCATCACCTCTCATTTGACAGAGAGGAGACGGAGTTCCTTGCTCACTGATACATGCCAGTGTGTCTGGTTCCAGAAGCCTTGGCCTCGAGGGGTTTCTTGCTGCCCACCCTGCCCTGCACCCCATGGTGGTCCTTGCCTCTGTGTCTTCCACTCTACAGACCCCAGCCTCATACACGTGTCCTTCTGAGCACTGGGGTCCTTAATGGGGGCCCTGGGCTAGAGCAAGGAGGCCTTCTCCTTGGCACACTTTTAGGAGAGTAAGGGGTTGAGTGGGTGATGGGTGCCCCAGGAGGGTGTGAAGTGGCACCTGCAGGCCTGGCAGGGAGGCCTTGCAGAGCCCTTGTCTCCAGGGTGTGAGACAGATTTATCTCCATCCATCCAGGTATGGCCAGATCTTTGGAGTGCTGTGATTCTTGGTGCCTCATTAAATTGCTCTCTTCTTAAAATGGAAACTGTTTTCATTGTACTTTTTTTGATTATAAAAATGATACATGATCACTGTAAAGAATTCAAAGCACACAGGAAAGCATAAAGATAAAAATGAAAATCCCTCCAGTTCCGTCCACATAGGGATAACATTCCGGATGCCTCTCCTCTGGTGTCTCACTGTGCACAGCACACATTCAGCCCATTGTATGAGAAATTTCACATAAGTGGGAACGTTGTCCTATGCTGTTCTGTAACTTGCTATTTTTTCTGCACAATAATATGATAGAGCCATCTTTGTAAGTGAAAAAAACATAGCATTCTATTGGCATTTTAAATGACTGCCTTGCATTTCACTGATGTCCCATGGTCTAGTTGCTCAAGCTTCTTCTTATTGGAGGTTTAATTCTCTCTCTTTTTTTTCTTTGGCCATTGTCTGACTTCAGTAAACTGCCTTGTACATACCTATTGTGAAGGTGTCCGATTATGTTGTCAGGGAAAAATTTTCTAGATGATTAATCACTGTGTCCATATTGCCAAGCTGGTCTCTGGAAAGTTTAGTATTTTACATGCCCGTCGACAGGGCTGGGGCAGGCCTGTTCTCTGGAACCGTGCCAAGCCTAGCTTTGGCAATATCTCACCTCGTTGTCAGTCTGGTAGATAAAAAGTGACATTTCATTTTCACCTGTGTTTCTCTTGATGGTCAGAGAGGTGAAGTATCTCTTCATATGCTCCCTGGACATTGGCATGTCTTCTGGAAATGTCTTTGCCCATTTTTTTTTTTCAATTGGGCTCCTTATCTTTTTTATTTATTTATTTATTTATTTTATTTTTTTTTATTTTTTGAAAGAAAGAAAAAGAGAGGAAAGAAAGTGAGAGTGAAAGAAAGAAAGAAAAAGAATGTATGAGAGAAAGAAAGAGGAAGAAAAAGAGGGAGAGAGAACAGGATTCTTGTTCTACTGCC
>CAUYLG010074516.1:0-85227 GCA_963573385.1 Cacajao melanocephalus | reverse complement strand
TTAAGCACAATTATTGGCATAAAAGAGGTTTTTAATACCCATTTTTAGACTGCATTCTAGCCTGGGCAATAGAACAAGAATCCCGTTCTCTCTCCCTCTTTCTCTTCCTCTTTCTTTCTCTCTTACGTTCTTTTTTTTCTTTCTTTCACTCTCACTTTCTTTCCTCTCTCTTTCTTTCAAAAATATAAAAATAATAAAAAAAATAACTCTACACATAGGAAAAGTGAAAAAAAAAAAAAAAGCGAACATTCGAATTCAGTAATGTAGCTTTGGAAGTCAGTTCTCGCCCTTCACCAGCATTCACTGTTTTTGTTACTTTAAAAAAAAATTGTCTCTGTGCCAGAGATCTCCCTGAGGTGTGAAAGTCAGGTCTTCCTGGGTCTTTCCCTGGGTGTGTGCAGCCACTTTCTAATTTTCCTCTTACGTGCTGCTGTTTTTCAATGTCCTGTTCTTTAGTGTTTGTGTCCCAAAGGAGGAATAAGAGAAAAATGAAGGAGAAAAAACAGTGCCAACCCTCCAAATCCCCTTGAAGTCACTTCAGCTGGATGGGGGAGCTTGCAACCACAGAAGGAGTGTAAAGCAATAGCCCCAGCTTTCTGTCTGCACATCCCTGATCCCAAGCAACCTGAGGAGAGCACAGATTCTCAATGTCTGCAGGGCAGGGCCCTTTTTGCCTTCCTGTTTCCCACAAGCTGTGTGAGTGCTGCTCCTGAACACATGCGTGGCACCTGCTGTGGGAATGGGGGTGGGGGTGGCTGTGCGGCTGCTACTGTGCTAAGAGCTCAGTGTCACGGAATTAACCACCCATCATTGTCCAAGGCTTCCTTTGGACGTTGCAAGCTTTCAGTAGACTCCAGAGTTCCAAAAGAGTTCTGAGACAGATTCTGCCCCTGCACTTGTTAATTCGTTGGGGAGATGGATTCCTGGCGCTCTCCATCTGTCGTTTCCCAGAATATTCCAGAGTCATTTTCAAACACGTTTCTTTCTGTCAAGAAATCAAATCTTGGCCGGGCACAGTGGCTGATGCCTGTAATCCCAGCACTTTGGGAGGCCGAGGGGAGCGGATCACCTGAGGTCAGGAGTTCAAGACCAGCCTGACCAACATGGAGAAACCCCATCTCTACTAAAAATACAAAATTAGCCAGGCATGGTTGCACATGCCTGTAATCCCAGCTACGCAGGAGGCTGAGGCAGGAGAATCACTTGAACCTGGGAGGTGGAGGTTGCAGTGAGCTGAGATTGCAGCATTTCACTCCAGCTTGGGCAGCAAGAGTGAAACTGTCTCAAAAAAAAAAAAAAAAAGAAAACAGGTCTTGAGCATCATCGTTGTTATATCATGTGCAGGTGTCCAACCTGGATGCCACCCAGCTAGGTCAAGTGCAGGAGAAACTCCCTATGGGCACCTTGGCTGTGTCCAGAGCTCAGAGGCTGGAGCTCAGAGCTGGGCTGCAGCCCAACCCCGATGGAGCCTCAAGCTCTCGGGAAGAGACACACCTCTGGGGGCAAAGTGACCACATTTCCAGGTTGCTCAGCCCTGGGGATTGATGTAGTGGCCTGGCACTGGGGCAGGGGCGGATCCCACCGTCCCTCAGTGGAGGCCCCAAGCCTCCCGTTTTCCTCTCCCCCTCTTCCCAGGATGGGATTTGGGAGATGAGCTCTTCATCCCAGAAGTCAGCAGCTCACCGTGGGGCCCGAAGACTCCCTTAGATAAGGCAGGCCCTTGGCAAGACCCCAGCCGCACCTGAGAGGGCGGAATGCAGCTCCCGAGCCTCACCACGGCACCTGCAGCGGTCAGGTGGGGGCATGTGTACGTCCCCCCGTGGGTTCGCACCAGTCTGCATATAGGTACATAGCTTCCTCTTGCAGCCGTAAGAAATTGCCGCAGATTCACTGGCTAGAACCAGCACAAATGTCTTATTTTTCAGTTCTGCCGGCCAGAAGTCTAAAACCAGCTCACTGGGCTGAAACCACGGTGTTGTCAGGGCTGGGTCCCTCGGGGGCTCTGAGGAGAAAACGTTTCTTGACTTTTCTAGCTTCCAGGGGCTGTAGGGGAGGGCAGGAGGCCAGGCAGCCTTGGATTTCATTCTCAGGAGCCTTTCAAAGGGGCAGCAGACACTCTATGCCCCGTGCCCCGGGGGTCAGGCTGGGCTGGTTCTGGGCAGTGGCTGGAGCACCTGGTGCTGCGTGCAGGTGGGCGTCCGCGGGGTGCACGTGTCGGTGGGTCTCTGAGGGTCTGCCCTTTGCTTAAAGGCCATGGTGGCTGTCAGGGATGTGGGACATTGTGTGTGGCCCTCGAGGACTGGCCTGGCTGGAGCCCACTGCCCCGTGGGTGAGCACTGCTCTGGGTGGAGTGCCCAGTTTGGGGAGAGGGAGGGTCTTGTCTCGGGAGGTGTTCAGACAGAGCCAGGGACGGGATTCTCAGGAGGCCCCCAGCCAGGCAGTACAGGGTGAGGCTGGGAGTGAGGGTCCTGGGAAGTTTGGCTTCTGGAAGAGGGCACTTTGTCTCGGGAGCTGCTGCGGAAGGGACGGAAGGGATGGACCTCCTGGCCCACTACGATAAGGGACCCAAGGGAGGGGTGCGGTCGGTGGGCATTGGTGTGAGAACAGTGGAGAGTCCCCACCAGAGGCCCCGCCCCTCACCTGTGGAGAGGATGCCAGCTGTGCTGATGGTCCTGGACGTATTTAAAGGGGCCTCTGTTAACACACACAGGTCTCCAGAACCATCCACACTTCTGGCTGGCCTGGTTCCTACGTGGGAAACGGTCTTGAACGAGGCAAGCGCCTTGATCCCAGCAGGAGGGGACACCCCACCACACCCCGGAAGGCTGAGCTCTCAAAGCCGGGCTCCGGCACTCGCTGTTTGGATTCCGGAACATCTGAGACAGCTGGGCCTGCGTCTTGGGGCATGGAGGCTGTGCCATTCTCTGCCCATCCAGCATCTTAGGGCTGGGCATTTGGAAGCTGACTTCCGAAGGGAGCCACCAGGAGCTTCGTGGAGAGGAGACGGGACAACTTGGGAAGGGCTCACCTGTCCTGGGGTCCCTGGGGCCGCTGGCATAGCATGCTAGTGGCTTCCAGCCCAGGAAGGTGGCAGTGGCCGCATCCTGCTGTCCCAACTAATGTCGGAATGTTCTAGGAAGGGTGGCAGGGAGGTTTCTCCAAGGTGAACTCGGGGGCATCTGGGCGACTGAGAGAGTCCTGCTTCCTGGTGTTAGCACCGCTCCAGCACGGACATGTGGGGCCTGGGCACTTCTTATAAGAAAGGATCATTGTAACAACTGCCATCTGGGAGGACGGCAGCCTCTGTCTGAGGGGGACGTGACCGCTGGCCCCCAGAGTCCAGGCTCCCCGTTGGGACCCCTCTGCCCCTAGCCTCGGGGCGCAGGCCAGGCTGCTGTCTACAGAAGCCATTGTGCACTCTGCACCCAGCCCTGCTTCCAGTTGGCACGAGGGTGGGGCCCACAGGGAGTCCAGGCCGCCACACTGCCTCGTGCTGGAGTCAGGGCCACGCAGGACAGCGATGGCTGCTGGAGGTGCCTGCGGGCGGGGGTTCTGCGCTCTTGTTTCCTTCGTGTTCTGTGTTCTGTGAGCTCTTTGGAGGCACTGCTTCCCTCGTGAAGTCCAGGCTCAGCATTTCTCCCGTGTCTGGTCCCAGGTCAGCCTGGCCGAGGCAGGTACCTGCACACACGCGTATGTGCGCTCACCCCCGCCTTCCTCAGCACACCTGGGCATCAGCAGCCCCTTCCCACAGGAGCGCTCAGAAGGAGCCAGCCTGCCACACAAGCGTTCCGGGGTGACCATTACACTCTGTTGAAAGCAGACCGTGTCTAGGCTCCCTGGCGTCTCAGGAGGAGGCCTTGGGGCAGGGCCCTGGCCCAGACTGTGGCTGCGAAGCCCGGGCTCTGCCTGGCACAGCAGGTATGCTGAGAAGTGACTGCCGAGCAGGGCCTGTCCTTGAGTGGGTGCCGACCCCCTCCATGGGCAGGAAATGAGGCGAGTGAACACTGCACCGCGGCTGCGTCTCTGGCTTGGGCTCCCTGGAGAGGGATGGACAGGGCTGGTTCTGACTCTGGGCTACTGAGGTGAAGTGAGGTTGCGCTCAGCCTGGGCAGGAAAGAGTGGAGTGAGTCGCCGCGCTGTGGGGCATGGCATGGAGCCGCGACGCTGGTGGGGAGACTGTGGTGCCGACAGGTGCGTCAGGCGTGCTGCCCCTCCCAGGGGTGATGGTGGCCCCGAGGGGAAGCAGCACGATGGCGGGAGCCATGGCTTGTCCATGCCATGAGACGCCTGGCCCAGCGGGTGAGCCGGCGTCCCCGGCAGCACTGGGTGAATCCCGCCCAGTGTCTGAGAAGCCACGCAGACCCCCAGCCAAGGCGGCCACTCCGGGCCAGGCTCTGCACCCCATGGCTCCACCTGCAGGCTCTGCGCTCCCACGGCTGTTTGTCCTCCAGGCTCCCGCTGTAGCCGAGCCTTGGAAGAGCATCGGGGTATGGAGCCGGCCTCCTTCCTTCCCTGCGGTGGAGCTGCGGCTCTATGGTGGCAGCCAGGCTGGGGTGCCAGCCTGGGCTGCTCTGGCAGTCTCAGAGTGGGTGGGCAGGGCCCAGGGCCGGGAGGGGGGCTGCCAACGGGCCACCTGGCCACTGTTGGCATCTGGCCCAAAGACATAGGCCAGCCCCTTGCAGCTCCTTGCTCCAGCAGGGGTGCCAGCCAGTCCCTGGCACCTTCTCCCCCGTGGCTGTGTCCATCCCTGGGGTCCCTGCTTTGGGCCATGAGCTCAAAGCAGGGAAGGGGTCCTGTGGACACCATGGCCCCTGCAGATAGGTTTCTGCATGGAGCATGCCCATCGTTTGGGAATGAGTGAACCAGTGTGACTGTTGGGTGGCCGGCGGGTGGCTGAGCCCAGGGGATCAGGGCAGGCTGCCAGGCACGTAGAGAGCCCTCCTAGACTCAGTTTCCCCTTTGTGCCCCTGCCTGGCCACCTCTCCAGGCCGCCTGGGTGGCCCCCAGTTCAATCCTGCATGGCTACATCACCGAGTGTCCTTCTTTTTGCAGAGAGCGTCGG
Organism: Cacajao melanocephalus; assembly: GCA_963573385.1. Lineage (NCBI taxonomy): Eukaryota > Metazoa > Chordata > Mammalia > Primates > Pitheciidae > Cacajao > Cacajao melanocephalus. The sequence goes on along the minus strand of CAUYLG010074516.1, from coordinate 80,165 downwards.
CGAGGAGGTGGGGCTGCTGCAGCTCCTCGGGGACCCCCTGCCCCAGCAAGTCACCCAGACAGAAGACCCCGACGTCGGGCTGGCCTACGTCTTTGGGCCAGATGCCAACAGCGGGCAGGTGGCCCGATACCACTTCCCCAGCCTCTTCTTCCGCGACTTCTCGCTGCTGTTCCACATCCGGCCAGCCACGGAGGGCCCAGGGGTGCTGTTCGCCATCACGGACTCAGCGCAGGCAGTGGTCTTGCTGGGTGTGAAGCTCTCTGGGGTGCAAGACGGCCATCAGGACATCTCCCTACTCTACACAGAGCCGGACATGAGCGAGACCCACACAGCTGCCAGCTTCCGCCTCCCCACCTTGGTCGGCCAGTGGACACAATTAGCGCTCAGCGTGGCCGGCGGCTCCGTGACCCTCTACGTGGACTGTGAGGAGTTCCAGAGAATGCCGTTCACTCGATCCTCACAGGGCCTGGAGCTGGAGCGTGGTGCCGGGCTCTTCGTGGCTCAGGCGGGAGGAGCGGACCCTGACAAGTTCCAGGTAACCCTCACTGTGCCGTCGCTGGGGGGCTGGAGCAGCTGGGGCAGGTGAGGTGGGGGTGGCCACTGGGATAGGGATGGAGCTGCAGCCGGAAGAGGAGAGCCCCCACCCAGCTGCAGTCAGCCTCGGCCTCCAGCGCGAGCCTCCGGGTTCTTGGCTGGCCTGGCTAGGGTGGCATTCACGTTCTTGGCTCTCTGGCTCCTGGGCCCCCTGGAAGGGTTGCCCTGGGTTTCTGTGGTTTCTCTGAGACCCCGAGGCCCAGCCCAGGAGGGACCCTTTGGACAACCTTGTAAGTAGACATCCACCCCAGCTGTCACCTGGAGACCCCCTCATGTCTGTGCCAAGCCCCGTGGTGAACTTGGGCTCCCGGTCTCTGACCAGCTGGTCGAGGAATGGGGACAGGGACCAGCCCCATGCCTCATGGCCCCGAGCAGAATGAAACCGGGGCTCTTGTTAAAAATGATGAATGATCCGGAGCTGGCAGCAGAGAGTGTTGACCTCAGCAGGGTCCCCTGTGGTGGCCGCACACCCGCCGGGAGCAGGTGCTCAGCATGGCCTTGCAGGTCGGTGCCTTCACAGGGTGCACAGCCCCAGGCCTCTGAGACTCCACCTGGGAGCACGTGGGTGGGATGTCCCCAGCGGTGATGGCACGCGGCCGTCTCCACCCGAGTCTCCCTGGGAAGTCCTTCCAATGGGCCTTCATTTCTTGGGACCAGGGGAGTGGACAGAGCCCTAAACCGAGGTGGGGTCTGGGTCCAAAGCCCCCACATTTCTGGGAACCTTTGGCTGGGAACAGCCATGTGGGTGACCTCAGCTGAGGCCATCTCACAGTCCCCGAATTCTAACATTCAAGCTGGCCTGCAGCTGCGACGCCCCTGCCCTCGTGGTCCACAGGGACAGAAGGTTAATTATTGCCCAGACAAGGGCTATTTGTTTGAAGTTGTTCTAAGTCCTGGCGTCTGGGGGTTCTGAAAGCTGACCTTGCACCTTTGGCAGGAACTTTTAACCCCAGTTGCTCAGGAGCTGCTAGGACGTTGACACCAAACTGGGCTTCTTTGTTTTCCCCTTGATCACAAACATGATTACTGGGAAAGAGGTCAGAGCCCCCTCCTTGTGAGAGGCCATGTGTTGTGTGAATCCCCTGGCATTTCTTGGTGGAATAAAGTCACCCATGTGCTGCTGGCCTGGGTGGGGTGCTCAGGGCTGTGTGGGTTGATCTGTGTATCAGGTCCCTGCAGGCCTCAGGTGTCAGGAGCTTTCTCTTTGGGTCTTAGGTGAGATTCCAGCTGGGGAGGGGAGGAGCATGCGTGTGTGAAGAAGAAGAATTGTTCAGCACAAGACTTTCTCAGACTTCTGAATTGAGGCTCTTGGGAAAGAAACATTCATGTTGTGTGACTCACAAGTTTTGGCAGAAATAAACCGAGGCTTCCTCCTTGTCAGCCTCTCCACGAGCCGCGCCACCTCCGACCTTGCCACGGAGGGTGCCTCGGACGCCTGACCTCGGCTGGGTCCGACAAGCCCTCCGTGGCGTTCATCGTATCTCGTCGTGAGCGTCCTCGGCTGTCATTGGCCTTTTCGGGTTTACTTCTTGAGTCCGATCTGTCGGCAGCTTCTCTGGGGACCTCACGCCCCTCCAGCTGCCACTGCTTCCTGATTTCCAGAGCTCTGAGGCCGCAGTGTGATGGGAAGCGTTTTCCTGCTCTTCCCTGACACAATGCCCGTGATCCCTCCGTGTGTGTGATCTCCAGATTTCATAACTTTCAGTCCTAAGTCCCTCAAATATTTGCGACGGGCCTGTGGCTTTTGCCCTAGTCCTGGAGTCCCTGGCCACCACAGGCTCAGTGCTCCTCTGCCCTCTGCAGCCGCCGCCCACCCAGGCACCCTGCAGCCCCGTGCAGAAGGGGCCGGCGACCTCAGGGGCTCCCTCAGGACTAGAGTGCTCTGGCACAAGAGCGTGGCGGCCGCCACTCGGGGGCTCGGGGCCTTGTGGGTCCTTCCAGATAGTGCGTGTCTGTGTGGGGATCGATGTCAGGAATGCCCAGGCCCTCCCCCGCACCAAGACCACCCAAGATGCACCCCAGCCCGGGCTGCCCAGTGGAGAAGCACAGTGTTCTAGAATATTCAGCGCCCCTCCCTGCAGTGTGAAGCTGAGAATCACTGGTATTTTTCTGAGGGAAACCTATGCTCACCCAGGAGTCCGGGGGTTCCGCCCCCTATGCATGAGCGCACACGCACGTGCATACATGATTTCATGCTTGCACATGTGTTCATGAACATGCGTGTGCTCACGCTCATGTGCCCACACACTCAGGCCCCACGCCTGACCCACACCCAAGCCACCCCGATGACCAGACCCCATAGGCCCATGTGGGGCTGCTGCACCTCTGCCCCGAGGTTGTCCCTTCCCGGTTCTGACCTTCCCTGGGTTCCCCCACAGCCTCTGCCTGGGAAGCTGGGCTGAGAGCGGCCAGGCCTCGCTCTGACCCGGGCTGTTCTGGGCTGTTCCAAGACCGCCCCGACCTCCCGCTTGTTGAGGACTCCGCAGGGCAGTGAAGAGAGCGGCGGAGCCTGCAAGGGCTGGGGTGACAACAGGGAGGCATGAAGGGGTGGCCGAAGCCACCACAGGGCCCTGTGCAGACACCTCCCGGATGCTGTCTGCGCTGGTCTGGTTGAAATGGGGGCCGACGGCAGGCCAAGCGCTGAGGATGCCCTGAGGAGACACGTCCCGGTGGCTTCCTGACCGCCCCCCGATCCCCCGGTCGTGGCCTCCTTCCTGCAGTGCAGCTGCTCACAGCCTGGGCTCATTCCACGTCAGTGCTGGCTGCACTCTCCCCGGACACCCCGTGGGCCGGCCACCGCCTGAAGCTTCCCTGGGCACCTCCAGGCCTGTGCTGGTCCCACCCAGCTGCACCAAAACTGTCCGGAGCTTCTGATCGTCCTGGGAAGACTGGGAGCAAGTGTGGCCAGGGAGGTGTCCCACGGCCGCAGTGGACACAGGATGCCCTGGGGGACTATGGAGAGGGGCCCCGGAGCTCGGCTCACAGAGCTGGGGCTGGATCTTCCTGCCACCGAGCCTCCTGTCTTTCACCTTTCTATCCCAGTGGCCGCTGCTTCCGCCACCTTCGGAGACCAACCCAGTGATGGGGAGCGGGGCGTCCCTCAGTGTCGGCCTGTGATGTCCCCAGCATGTGCCCCATGCCATGAGCTCAGCCCCTGGTCAGGGAGCAGGGCGTCCCTCAGTGTCGGCCTGTGATGGCCCTAGCATGCGCCCCGTGCCGTGAGCTCTCCATGTTCATCAGCAAGAGGAGGAGACCCTGGCAACCTGGGAATTGGCCTGAAATTTTTGGGAAAATGACAGAGCTGCGGCATGTGCGGCCCTGTCTCCCCTGCACCAGGTCCCCAGTCGCCTGCCAGGAGCACACCTAGGTATATGCTCCAGCACACTCACTCGCACAGGCATGCACACACACATGCTCGCACTGGCACGCACACACAGGCATGCACACAGACACTCACACAGGCACGCACACACACCCATGGGCATGCACACACACGCACAGGCACACACACAGGCACAAACACACGCTCGCACAGGCACGTACACACATACTGAGGCACACACACACTCAGGCATGCACACACGCACAGGCACACACACATGCTCACAGGCATGTGCACAGGCTCACACGGGCACACACACACACCCACAGGCACGCACATGCACACACCCACACAGGCTCGCACGGGCACGCACACACTAAGGCACGCACACGCTCTCATGGGCACACACAGGCACGCACACACATGCTCGCACAGGCACGCACACGCTAATAGGCACACACGCATGGGCACACACACAGGCACGCACACGTGCTCGCACGGGCACACACATGCTCACAGGCACGTGCACAGGCTCGCACGGGCACACACACACCCACAGGCACGCACACCCACCCACACAGGCTTGCAAGGGCACGCACACACACCCACGGGCACGCACACACACTCGCACAGGCACGCATACATATGCACACAGACCTCGCCGTCAGCATAGGGGAGGCAGGTGCAGAGGCAGGACTTGGAGCTGGGTGGAATGGATCACAGAGGCTCAAGCTCTCCTGAGGAGGGGCCTGAGCGGTGCCCTGAGCAAGGAGCTGGGGCACACGGGGCGTCTGGTGTTGCAAGCTCCCAGGACCATGGCTCCAGCGGCCCAGGGAGCAAAGGCAGCATCGCGGCCCAGCCTCGGACCCCGCCAGCCCGCAGCTAGAATGGCGTCTACGCTTCTGGAAGGTTGGAAAGCATGAAAAGATTTCGTGACACATGTAAATTATATAAAATTCCAGTTTCGGGGTCCAAGGATACACTTTCATTGGAGCAGCCACGCCTGTTCGTTTCCTTGTTGTCCGTGGCTGACTTCCCAGGGCAGTGGCCACGGATTTCAGGAGACAGGAGGCCTTCAAAGCAGAAACTGCTAGCGTCCCCGCCTTTCCAGAAAAGCTGTGCTGACCCCTGACTTGGAGCCTCCCGCTACGAGAGCTATGAAGATGTGCATCTTAGCTTGGATGAAATACGGTCTCGAAAAAGTACACAAAAATGATTAAAATATTAAATAAAAAATGAAGAAAATACTAGAAAACCATGTGGACATGCCTGTCATTTCCCCGTGAGGAAAGCCTTCTAAAAAGTGTCAGACGGACCACGGGCACATGGCAGAGAGCGGGTGCCAGAGGCGGCAGCCCTGCCCAGGCTTTGGGGCCCAGCTGGCGTGGGGAGCCCCAGGCTCCAGCAGGCCTTGCAGGCTCGGCTCTGAAATCTGGGCCGGGATTCAGAACCTGCAGTGCGGGTGGAGGCCCTGGTCACGTGCATGGCACCCACTGTCCCCATCCTGTGTCTCACGGGGTCCCGGGAACTGCCCCATACCCCTGGCCGTGCCAGGACCAGAGAGGGCAGGGCTGGGCACCCTGACGCTCAGCCCAGGACTGAGAATGCCAGAGGGAGCCGTGTGCGAGTGGGTGGGTGAGATAGGCTCTGGACAGAATGGGCGCAGAGACCCAGGAAACTCCCCTCAGTGTCTGCGGCGTTTTTGTCCTTGGTGGAATTCCGGGTTTGGTTTTCTATGAAAAGGTGAAGTTCAAAGAAAGCAAAGCCACGGCGCTGACTTGGTTGTCCGAGTCGGGGAACGAGGCCGCCTGGCGCATGTGTAAAGCTCCCGGGACTTGACCTGCCGCTCCTGGAACCCGCCCCTCTCCCAGGCCTTGAACTGAGCCACGCCTGCTATGGTTCTAAGCCCGTGGCACTCGGGTGGCCCATTGACTGCCTCTAACGCACCGAGTCTGAGGCAGCAGCCTCCGCCCAGCCGGGTGCCTTCCACACAAAAACACGCAGGATGTCTTCCCGCCACAAGGGGCACCGCACCCCCAGGGAGGCTGCCCTAGACCTCTTCCCTCTCCAAGACTCCCCTGCCCTCTGTGCGCCCACTGAAATCTGAAGCTCAGGCAGTGCTGGGTTTGCTGTGGCCGCCTCGGGACCGCTGGTGACCCCTTTCTCTCTCTGCCTTTAGGGGATGATCGCCGAGCTGAAGGTGCGTGGGGACCCCCAGGTACACTGCCTGGACGAGGAGGACGATGATTCGGATGGGGTGAGTGACAGTCAGGGCCCAGGCAGGGGGCTCCCTCCACCGCTGGGACGCAGGGTTCAGGGCCAAGGGCTGTGTGTGTGTGTGTGTGTTTGTGTGTGTGTGTGTTTGTGTGTGTGTGTGAGTGTGTGTGTGTGTATGTATGTATGTGTGTGTGTGAGTGGTGTCCCTGTCTTGTGTGTTGTGTCTGCATGTCTGCATGGTGTGTGTGTCTCTGTATTTGTGTGTGGTGTGTGTAGCATCACGTGGTACCTAAGTGGAGACTCCGCCAGTCCCAGAAGGTGTGAGTAACTGCAGGGAATTCTCATTTGGGGCCCAGGTCACGACGTGCCCGCATGGACATGGTCCCACAGCCTCCCTCCTGGGCGGCATGGTCAGGACACAGCGTGGCTGGGCTGTGGGTAGCGTGCATATAGCCGTGTTACTTTCATGTTTTTTTCTATATTTTGCCCGATAATTCTGTTGTTTTTACCTGGAACATGCCAGAAGATGCCGGCTCGTTTACATGGCGGCTGTGACAAGGCTGCTTCCTGGTGCGGCTTGCCGGGGGCTGGGGGTCACTGAGGCGTCCGCTGCATCACACCTCCCGTGGCCTACCTTGCCCTTGTGGGTCATTAGTGGGCCCTGAGGATGTTTCTCCTCTGGGTTTTCATGAAGTGTGAAGCGTCTGGCCCAGGCCTGGCCTGGTGGGGCCTGCACCAGGGAACCCTGTCGGGGCACGTCTATGGCACAGCCTCCTCCAGGGCAGGGCTCTGGTCGGAAGAGAGGAGCGCGTCCCCCGCCTCTGTGTGTCTGACCGGCAGCCAAGGCACTTCTGGAGGTGTCACTGTCCTCGACCTGATTGGACGTCACTCAGTGAAGCCCAGATGGTGCCCGGGCAGGAAGGGCCAGCATGCCCACCCCAGCAGCCCCTCTACAAGCGCCGGGAGGGCTGGACGGGGCAGAGGCGAGGCGGGAAGGGGCCGGGCGGAGGCGAGGGAAGCCTCCTTTGCATCCCAGGCCTGCTGGGGTCAGGACCTGACCACCACGTCTTCTCCTTTCCTTTCCAAACCCCTCAGGTGTCTGGAGACTTCGGCAGCGGGCTTGGGGACACCCGGGAGCCTGTCAGAGTGGAGACGGTGAGTAGCCAGCAAGGCCAGCCCACCCTGCAGGGTCCCGGGGCCCCTCCCAGCAGCGGGATGCGCACGTGTGCACATGCGTGCAGGCTCCAAGGGCTCGCTCAATGCCATGAAGGCGAATTCCTGGCTGGAAACTGGCACTGGCTGAGCAGACATTCCCAGCCTGGGGCAGGGCCCGCTCCCGCCCGCCTGGCTACCACCTGTCTCTGGCAAGAGGATGTTCCTTTAGAACGAGGTCCCGACCCTGCATGTTCCTCGGCCTTGAGGCGACCTTGGCCTTCCGCTCCCCCATCCCCCCATGAGCTTGTGGTGGCCGCCGCGGGGTGGACGGGTGTGAGTGTGGCGGGCAGGAGGAGGCGGTCGTCCACGTGGCCACCTTTGCGGCTTTCCCCAGCCTGGGCACCTGAGAAAAAGCAGGAAGGGCGGGGGGCGCGGCGGGGAGGCCCAGCACCATGACTGCGCCCCGCGTGGCGCTTTCCGCTGGAGAAGGGCGTGGGAACGCGGTCCCCGTGAGGACCCTCAGCCTGAACACATCAGCTTCGCGGCGGGGCCTGTCAGGCGCTGGGGGCTTCTGCAACGATGGTGGATTCGGCCCTCCTGCCAGGACAGGCGTGGTCTGGGAAGCCGGGAACCCACGGGTGGCCACAGTCCATGGCAGGAAGCCCCTTGCCCACAGCCTAGAGCTTCCCAGAGTGTCCTGTTTCAGAGGATTTTCATCTTTCTTGCAATCTCTTAAGTATTTTGTTTCACACACCAAGCAAGTCTCCACTGGGCATCTGCAGCTGAATAACAGGCCGTCTCCCCTCTCATCTGCCAGGGTGCAGCCCTAAAACCCAGGCTCCCCACACCACCCCCGGTCACCGCTCCACCCTTGGCTGGAGGCAGCAGCATGGAAGATTCCAGAACTGAAGAAAACGAGGGACAGACCACGGTGCCTTCATTAGGAGGTTAGCTCTTTTCTGGATGTGGTGGTATGGGGGGTGTGGTGCATGTGTGAGTGTGGTAACGTGTTTGTGTGATGGTGTGTGAGGTGTGTGTGTGATATATGGTGTGTGTAGTGTGTTGTGTATGGTGCATGTGTATGTAGTGTGTGGCACATGTATGTGTGGTGTGTGTGATGTGCATGTTTGTGTGATGTGTGATGTCTGTGTGATGTATTGTGTGTGTGTGGTGTTTGTGGTGTGCAGGATGTGTGCTGTGCTTGTGTGCGGTATACCTGTGTGGTGTGTGGCACGTCCATGTGGTGTGTGGTGCGTGTCTGTGGTGTGTGGTGCGTGTCTGTGGTGTGTGGTGTGTCTGTGGTGTGTGGTGCGTGTCTGTGGTGTGTGGTGCGTCTGTGGTGTGTGGTGCGTGTCTGTGGTGTGTGGTGCGTGTCTGGGTGGTGTGTGACGTGCGTGTCTGGTGTGTGGTGTGTCTGTGTGGTGTGGCGTGTTTGTATAGTGTGAAGTGTGCGTGTCTGTGGTGTGAGGGCTGTTCAAAACAGGCAGAGGGCTGACTGGGCGCCAGCCAGGCCCACGGGCAGTGGTTTGCTGAAGGAGGAAAAGCGAAATGCATTGTGATCCTGGGTGCTCCCACAACCGCGTCCCCAGAGGAGAAGCCACCTAGGACTTCCTGGGCCAGCGGCGGGGTCGGGGTCCGAACATGGGCTGAGTGTTAGATCCTCACGTGGGACCAGCCATCACTTTCCCCAGCGTGGCCCTGGGTTTGTAGGAGGCGGTTGTCACTCTTAGGAGATACCGCAGGATTCAGGGGAAGAAGGAGCGTGATAAACGCCACAAACTCTGAAATGTGTCTGTATGCTAAAGAAGAAATCACGGAGGGGTGTGTGTGTGTGTGTGTGTGTGTGTGTAGTGGGTGTGTGTGGTGTATGCACAGTGTGATGTATGTAGAGTGTATGGTGTGTATAGTGTGCGTGCATACTCTGTGTCTGTGTGTATTGTGTGTAATGTACGTGTGTGGCATGCAGTGCATGTTGTGTGTTGTATGTGTCGTATGTAGTGTGTATGTTGTGTGTTGCGTGCACATAGGGCATGTGTGATGTGCATGTGTGATGTGTGTGTACAGTGTGTGATGCATGTGTAGTACTGTGTAGTGAGTGTGTGTGGTGTGATGTGTGTAATGTGTGTGTGTGGTGTGTGTGTATATTATGTGTAGTGTGAGAGTGTGTGTGTGAGGCACGTGGGGAGATGCTGAGGCCCCGGTAGTGGTTCTGCGCACAGCTGCTGGGTGTTCGCTGTGCTTCTCTTGCGGGATTTCTACGGGTTTTCATTTTTATTTCAATTACGAGTTAAGAGGGGAAGAAGGAGAAGGGAAATGCATGCTGGGTGGTAAGGAATTTGGGGGGCTGAGCCTCCTGTAACATATTCAGGAAGCATCTCCCAGGCTTCAGCTGTCGTCGGCTTAGATGGCCACACTCGCCTCACTGTTGATTTTAAATTCTCTCTTCCTGTTGCCTGTGCCTGGGAGCCAGAGCTTCGGGGAGTGCAGCTTCAGGCTGGGGATCTGACGGGGGCACCCGGGGGGCCGAGAGCAGAGCTGGGGGCACCCGAGGGGCCTGACCGTGGCCATCTCTGCTTCCCTTTCCAGCTCAGACACTTCCTGGCTCAGATTCTGTCTCCATGTGGGACGGGAGTGTCCAGACCCCAGGTGGCCGCGTGAAAGAGGTAAGGCCACTCCCCACGCCCTTGAGCCATCCTGAACCAGAGTTCCTGCTGCGTTTCAGGCCACTTGCTGGTGAGCCTAATGGAGCCCCTCTGTGCCCAGCACACGGTGCCAGCATGTGTCCACCCTGCGTGTCCACCAGGGGAAGCTGGGCTCAGCCCAGGACTCTGGAGGGCATAGTGGGGCATGCCGGCAGATGTGTGAGCCCCACCCCCGCCCTTGTGTTCTTTTTATTCCCAGGGCGGCCTGAAGGGGCAGAAGGGGGAGCCAGGTGTTCCGGGCCTGCCTGGCCTGGCAGGCCCCCCAGGCTCCCCATGCATCCCCGGTCCCCCGGGTCCCCCATGCCCGGTCAGTCCCCTGGGTCCTGCAGGCCCAGCAGGCCCAGTCTTGCAACCTGTCCCCGGACCACAAGGACCCCCGGGGCCGCCGGGCAAGGATGGCAGCCCCGGAAGGGACGGCGAGCCGGTGAGTCCTCGCACCTGCCAGTCCGGCCCATCTGGAGGTGGGGCTTGGGCAGGACAGGGAGAGGCTGTGGCCGGTGTGGGAGTGGGATGGGCTGGGATCGGGGCAGGTCAGCAGCATCACTGGGACCCTGGAGACCCCGCGACCCCGCACTGCTCAGGGTTGGTGCTGGGTGGAGGTCGGGCGTGGGAGGCGGAGCTGCTCAGACACAGCCCTGTGGGTGTGAGGAGGCTCCTGGTGCGGGGGCCAGGGCGTCGGGGGAAGGCGTCTTTGCCACCTCACGGGGACTTTGAGCGTCAGGTGCATTTCCATGTGCAGATTCTGAGTGGGCAGGAGGTGTCATTTACCATCGCTAATGGCTTCTCTCGCACACTCAGGGTGACCCCGGTGAGGATGGGAAGCCGGTGAGTCTGCTTTTCTTTCTGACCCCGTGTGATCTGTGATGTTTGCTTAGAACTCGGGGCTTTGCCACCGATGACGCTCTTTAAACGTGACCTAGTGAGGAGACTGCACAGCAAAACCATTTTGAAAATGAAACTTTAAAGAAAAGATGAGTCTGACTATTGCCGGGAAACAGGCAGTTATGCGTTTGCGTTGAGATGTTTAGGCCACAACTACCAGGAAGAAGGAGAGGTGTGAGAAAAGGAGAGCTTCCAACCCCTCAGAGGGAAAACGCACAGCAAAGAAGCAGGAAGTGGGGGGTGCCGGGGCGAGACAGGAGGGCCGCTCCGAGTGGCCGGGGCAGAGTCAGAGCTTCCACCTCAAAACACGCGGTTCGGGTTTTAAAAAATCAGCAACACACTGTTTCTAAGAAGCACAGTGAAAGAACCAGCGAATAAAGACCTGGGAGCAGCCTGGCCAGCAAATGGTAACACGCGGCAGGAAGTGGGGCGGTCGGTAACGCCGGACAGGGGGGTTCACGTGAAAAACAGTCTCCAGGATCTTAAGGGGCGGGGGCGTCGCCTGCTGCCATCGAACAGTCATTCCTGACCCTGCAGCCAGGCTGCCGGCGACGAGGGCCATGGCAGATAAGCAGGGCAGTCAGCTGGGGGCGGCACAGGCCCACCCTCCACAGCAGTGTGCGTGCGTGTGAGTGTGTGTGGTGCAGGAGCCACGTGGTTCAGCAGCAGGCTTGCTCTCAGACCTCCCCATCCACACAGCGAGCCCGGCCCACCTTTGTCGCACTCACTGGACAGTTCAAACCTGACCTTCACCTAGGTACAAGGCTGACCCGTGTAGCAGACATGCAGGTGCTCTGTCCACAACTCCCCCACCACACCACACGCAGACACACATGCACACACACACACGTGTGCACACACCCCACACATGCACACACAGCATATACCACACACTATACACATGCACACACCCTGCATTACACACACCACACATGCATATCACACATGCACACACACCACCTCTCCACACACACACCATGCCCTTCACACACTGCATGCATACCACACGCACACACGTGTGTAACAGCCTAAGCACCAGCCACTGTGGAAGCCGTCGGGGACTCACCGTGTCCTCCGGAGGGGGGTTCCCTTGGCTCCCTCCAGGCAGCTGGCGAGATGGGCTTAGGCGGGGGCTGCTCTATGGGCCTGGTGCCCTCCTACCTTCCAGACCCTGGGGACTCCCCTGAAGGGCTCCGCTCCACTGGTTCCCTGCTTGGGGGAGGAGCACAGAGGGTGGCAGGCCGCGGCCCATGGCGGTTCCTCCCTGACAGGGTCCCTGGCTGCTGTCTTCCAGGGCGACACCGGGCCGCAGGGCTTCCCTGGGACCCCAGGGGACATGGGCCCCAAGGGCGACAAGGTGAGTCTTCGAAGCTGGGTGGGGCCCCTTTCTGTGTTGGCCCTTGGCCTGAGGTGGGGGACTGCCCATGCTCAGGGTATGATGGGCTTGTCTTGTGTTCCCAGGGCGACCCGGGGGTTGGAGTGAGAGGGCCCCCAGGACCCCAGGGGCCTCCGGGGCCCCCAGGACCCTCCTTCAGACACGACAAGCTGGTGAGTCCCACCCCTGGCTCCCTGCGACCCAGGGTCTGCCCTTCTCAAAAGTGGGCACTGCCTCTGGGGGGGCATCTGGTCCCAGTGCATCAGCTCCACCATCAGGGGCTTATGTGGGGTCTCGGCTGAGCTGAGGGGTTACAGGTGTGGTGGGACCCCTCACCTACCTGCTTTCAGCTTCTCTGGGGGCAGTGGAGGGGCCGTGGTTTCTCAGCTCCTCATAGAAACAGTTTGATATGCGGTTTGCGGGGCGGGGCTGGGAGTAGGCCAGGCAGGGGGCGGGTGTGGGGGGCGGGAGTAGGCCTGGTGGGGTAGTGGTGGCAGGAGTAGGCCTGGCCGGCGGGGAGGCAGGAGCCATGTGGGGGGCCGGACTCTGGGCACCACGTCTCCCTGCTCTTTCCCACAGACCTTCATTGACATGGAGGGGTCTGGCTTTGGTGGTGATCTGGAGGCCCTGCGGGTGAGTGGCCCTTGGCCAGTATCTGTGCCCGAAAGGAACAGGCTGCAGACCCCCAAGATTCAGCTGGGGTCCTGTAGGGGGTTGGGACCGGGCCTAGTTTGGGGGTGGTGGTCATCCCTGGTGGGTGCCACATGGGCCGTGACCGTCTGTGTTTGCCACGTCCAGGGTCCTCGAGGCTTCCCCGGTCCCCCTGGCCCCCCTGGTGTCCCAGGCCTGCCTGGTGAGCCCGGCCGCTTTGGGATGAACAGCTCCGACGTCCCAGGACCCGCAGGTCTTCCTGGTGTGCCTGGGCGGGAGGGTCCCCCCGGGATTCCTGGCCTCCCGGTAAGTCCTGCCCCCCATCAGTGTCGGGCGCCCTGTCTGCTGGGAGTGGGGGCCCCTGCCCTACCACTGAGCACCCCAGTTCTCGCCCCCTCTCTCCTTGTCTCCTCTGGGAGCTGGCGGGTGGCTGCTGACTGGGCCGTCCTGGGGCATGCAGAGGCACCTGAGCGGCCACCCTGTGGTTCTGAGGGTGCTGACCAAGAGTGACCACAAGCAAGGCTTCCCACCTCTCTGGCCCTGTGGGTCCACGGACCACACAGAGTGTCTCCATGAGCGATTCCCACAGGTGGGGGTGGGAGGGGCGCGGTCAGCACCGCTGGAGGCCCAGGGGCAGGAGGAGCCTGCTTGACCAGCGCGGCTCATGGGGTCTCAGGGCCCTGTGGCAGGGCCCCCACCAGCTCTGGGGCGCGTGACAAGCAGCAGGTGCCCACAGAGGTGGCTGTGTGATTGGGTCACACTGCACTGGTGTCCTGTGGCCTGGGGTCACTCGGCAGCATGTCATGACGCACAGAACAGGGAGTGTGGAGTGAGGCCATCTGTGGGGTGCCCCTGCTCTGGAACAGTCCCCACCTGAGCCAGCCCACCCTGCCGATGGGTGTTGGCCGTCCCCATTGGCTCTGAGGCCTCCTGCACCATCCAGTGCCACATGGCAGGTGCTCCCCAGGATCAACTGTAAGGGGCAGTTTGGGCTTCAGGAATGCGCCTAGTTCATATTCATACCTGTGGTCAGACGGCCTCTCGGAGGGGGTAGTGGTTTCCCAGCCTGGATGTGATAGAGTGTGTTCCAGTGTGGGGCTGTCAGCCCTGCTGTCTCATCCTGCCAGCGTGGCTGCAGCACTGTGGGCTGTACACGCACTGGGGTCTCCCGTGAGCCCTGGGACCCTGGCCGTGTCTGGGGAACGTTTTGTGTCCTGGCTTCGGGAAGCCTGTGGGAGCCCAGATAATCTGTTAACCCAGAAATCTTTTCAGTGGCTGAATGCTAGCAAGACATGCTCTGCTTTGCTCTCCCCCAGGGACCCCCAGGCCCTCCCGGAAGAGAGGGGCCCCCAGGAAGGACTGGGCAGAAAGGCAGTCTCGTAAGTCTCCCTCAAGTCTGGGGTGAATGGGGCCCCGTGCCGCACCGTGTGGCCGGGGTGGCCAAGCCCTGGGGGTCTAGGGGTGCTTGGTGACATCCGTGAGGGGGAACGGCCAGGAGCAGCCTCCCCATCTCAGCCCCGCCGCCTGGGGCCTCGGGCTCTGGAGGTCGCCTTGACCTGGCCGGCTGGGGCTTGGGTAGAAATTCAGCACCCTGTGATGTTGACTGGACTCACAGGTTTTAAGAACTCGGGCCCCTTGCGGGATCTCAGATCTTCCTCCAAGCTTCCGTGGTGGTTACAGCGGCAGTGGACGAGCCTCTGTCGGAGTGACGCGAGAAGCCGGGGCCCGAGTGTCTGGGTGGACCTGGCGGGGTCAGAGTGATGCAAGAAGCCGGGGCCCGGGCGTCTGTGGGTGGACCCGGCAGGAAGCGTCTGCATTCGGCCCCCTGGCGCGTGGCCTCCAGCGTGACCTCAGGAGAGAGCTGCGCTGCTTTGGGCTGAGCAGGGGACACTCGCTGTGAATGCCCCCGCTGCTCGGAGCCTGTGGCTGAGCTGAAGGGCCCCCCATGGAGCCGGGTCCAGCACTGGGATCGGGCTTGGCTTCCCTTCAGGATCCCAACCACAGCAGAAAGGGGGATGATGGCAGCAACAGCCTCAGAAACTCTTAAGCGGGCACAGGCAGGCGGCAAAGCAGGGAACCGGGGTCAGGGCACAGTTCCCAGCAGGGCGATGCGCCCTCCTCTGCCCACTGCGCTGCAGGTCTGATTTTGTCGTAATCCTGCTCTTTTCCACACAGGGTGAAGCAGGCGCCCCAGGACTTAAGGTACAATCAGAACACCCGGCACACCGGTCCCCAACCCTCCCAACTCCTGGACCTGCCCACTCAGTTGCCGTGCCCCCAAAGAGGGTGGGGCCCCATGGTAGAGGGAATGAGCTTTCCCGGCTCGACCTTGACCCCCACTCCTGCTGTCCATCCTGCTGGAGTCGCTGGCAGTGGCCTCTGTCACTCTTGGGAGGTGGCTTTCATCGAGCCATGGTCAGCTGGTGAAGTGAGGGCAGATGTGGAAACAATCTCCCGGTGACGCATGCCGGATAAAGCAGCTCCCGGGAGCTTCAGGAGGAGGGGCTGGGCCACTGCAGGTGGAGAGGCTGCCTGTGGCCTCAGAGGGGCCCTAAGCTGGGGACCCAACATCCTCCCACGGGGAGCCCCCTCCCTGCCTGTCCTGCACTCTCATAAGCGTCTGGGGGTACTTGGAGGAGCGCTGAGGGCAGCCGGGGTGTCTTTGGGGGCCCTGGCCTGGCCCAGAGTCTGGTCAGACCCTCTGCACTCAGGGCTGCTGCTCTCGCATGGACCCAGCCTTCCTTCGGGCAGCCTGAGGTCTGGGCCATGGCCTCACTGGACCGGACAGCTTATCTGACACCCTCACAACGACCCACTTCCTCCTGTTCTGCGGGAGAGGAGCTGGAGGAGGAGCCGGAACCCTGCAGAGGAGGGGCTGGGAGCTGGGCCGGGGCCTCGAGTGAGGGTCCGTGCTGACCCCACCAGCACCCACCCCCTGGAGGTCCCCTCAAGGATCCAGGCCTCTGGGGGCCGCCCACTCCAGTCATGTTCACAGCATCAGGAGCTCCCCTCCTTGGGCTGGATGGGGTGGGCACTAATGGGGAACATCCCCCAGAGCGAGGCCAAGCTCTAAGCTGGGAGTGAGGAGGGAAGGAAGGCCAGCGGGGAGAGGAGTAAGGAAGAGCACGGCTGGGAGTCAGGTGAGAGCCCAGAGGGGCTGAGAGGAACATGTGCTGGAAGTGAACGCACCTGCAGATACATGCACACACACATATGTAGCCTGTGTGCACACATGCATCTCCCGGATATGTGCACACACATACACGTATCTCCAGCATATGTGCACACACACCCCCCCCTATTTCCAGCACATGTGCACATGTATCTCTAGCATATGTGCACATGAGTATGTACTGTATATGCACAGCATGTACATACGTGTACCTAGTGTGTATGCACACATATCTAGCATATGTGCATATGTGCACACGTGTATCTCTAGGTATGTGCCCACATGTATTTCTAGCACACATGCGCACGTATGTCTAGCGTATGTGCACACATGTATGTACTGTATATGCACAGCACATGCATACATGTATCTAGGGTGTATGCACACGTATCTAGCATATGTGTGTACGTGTATCTAGGTATGTGCCCACATGTATTTCTACATATGTGCGTGCACACATGTATCTGTAGTCTATGTGCACATGCACGTATTTAGTATGCGCACATTCACGTACGCATGTAGGCTTTGAGTTAAGCAGGGTAGAAATATTTTGATCAGGTTTAAAATCACCAAAATTAGATATGCATGTATGAAAATAATGCAAGCTTAAAAAAAAAAATCTCAAGTAACATGAATGAGAATTCTAGAACCCTACAACCTAATTGTAAACAATTTAAGACATAGAAAAAGGGAATGAAGTTAGAGGTTTTCAACAAACCTCTAACTTTGTTGAAAACCTTTTTTTGGAGATGAAATCTCACTCTGTCACCCAGGCTGGAGTGCAGTGGTGTGATCTCAGCTTACTGCAACCTCCGCCTCTGGGGTTCAAGTGATTCTCCTGCCTCAGCCTCCCAAGTAGCTGGAATTACAGGCATCTGCCATCACACCTGGCTAATTATTGTTATTTTTTTCTTTCTTTTTTTTTTTTTTAGTAGAAACAGGGTTTCATCAGGATTGCCAGGCTGGTCTCAAACTCCTGACCTCAGGTGATCCGCCTGCCTCGGCCTCCCAAAGTGCTGGGATTACAGGCATGAGCCATGGCACCCAGCCTAAGCAAACTTTTTTATAGGCACTTTTTAAAGATCAAAACTTAGATGAGGCTGGACACAGTGGCTCACACCTGTAATCCCAGCTCTTTGGGAGGCTGAGGCGGGAGGAGTTCGAGGCTTTGGTGAGCTACGATCACGCCACTGTTCTGTAGCCTGGGCAACAGAGCAAGACCCTGCATCTAAAAAGAAAAAAGAAATTAGACGAGATTTTTTAAAGACAATAAAAGGATGCCAGCACCAAAATGGATTAAAGCCAAGAAGTAAACTGTAAGATTCTCATAAAGGTAGCCCTCGGAGTGAGTGGGTAGGAGACGTGACCATCTGTAAGACCTAGAGCAGCGAGTGCCGCCCCCCCCCCGCAGTGAGACCCAGCCCTAGCAGAGAGGAGATGGGTCACTCGGGATTGAATTGGCGGGTGCGGGAGGGGAGGCCCGGCCCCCGTGGCGATGTGGGAAGCAGGAAGGATCCTTCCCCACTGAGGGGGCTTCCTACCTCTGTCTGGGCTGTGACCACATCAAGGGCGCGGTCGCATTCCTGCCCCAGTTGCGGGCAGTGCTGGACTCACACTGTCTCATTCGGCTCTGTCCCGAGCCTGGGAAGGAACCCTGGGCCTCTCTGTCCACGGCTAAGGAAACCGAGGCTCAGGGAGTGTGTAGCTACAATGAGGGGGTGGTGCCACTGCCCTGGGGCCTCCCTGCCTCGAGTCCCCCACCCCACTTCCCTGTACCCGGCTCTCACCAGGCACCTGGGTCCTTCGAACTCTAGGTGGCCCGAGCCTTGGGTCACAGATGGGTACACACCTCATCGTCTCCTGCTTCTCATGGCCTTAACACTAATAGAGTCACCGCAACACCTACGTCCACCCAGGTCCTGAGCCTCCTCTCCTCTCTCCTCCCCTCGCCTGCCATAGCTGCCCCGCCTGCCCCCGAGGCAGGCCTAGAGGTAATGAAGGCACCGTGTGCGTCCCCCACTGTGCACCTGCACCCAACCCCACCAAGCTCAGGGTCTGTGGCTCTGTCCTCAGCTGTGTCTCTAAGTGGCTGAAATCGCGCCGTGAACTCGGGAGGAAGGCCACTGTTTGCTGTTGGCCTTCATTGCTTGGCAGGGCGTTACTTACCTTTTGATTTGCAGGTGTTGAGAAAGCATCATGAGAAAATGTGTCTGCTCTGCGGTTGCAGGGCCAGTGGGGGCTGGGCTGGCCCCTGACACGCTCTCCTCACCCCACGCAGGGGAGCAAGGGAGACCCCGGTCCTGCTGGTGCTCGTGGGGAGAGCGGCCTCGTAGGAGCCCCCGGACCCACTGGACCACCAGGTCCCCCCGGGCCCCCCGGGCCGCCAGGACCAGGACTCCCCGCTGGATTTGTGAGTACCGCCTGCACCTGAGCCCCGGAGAGCCGGGGGCTGCCCGTGCCCCACCCCTGCCGCCCCTGGCATCGCACTTACACAGCAGCACGTCCTGGGCGGCGGCCTCACTGGCGTTGCCCCAGCCTGCGATTCTGTCTTCCCCGTGGGGGCTCCATCTCCCACCCGTGCCCTGCGGTGCTGAGGGGCTGCTCCTGGGGAACTCGGCCCAGCCACGCCTGGTACCCTGGCGCTGACCAAGAGCAAATAAGCTGACCCCAGACAGGCGGCCTTGGGGATCCCCGCCCAGGCCCTGCCACCAGGTGGACAGCCTCCATCCAAGAATGGCAGCTCCCCAGGCCACGATGGCCCCGAAGAATAGCTTGACCTGCTCTGAGGCAGTGCTGGCCCCAGGGAAGGGTCCTTCCCTAACAAGGGACATGGGCCCACGCGTGTCTTGTGCTCCTCTAGGATGACATGGAAGGCTCCGGAGGGCCCTTCTGGTCAACAGCCCGAGGCGCTGATGGGCGGCAGGTACTGCCATGAGCTGGGCGTGGCCTGCTCTGAGGGGTGAGGGGGTATTGCCTGGGGCAGAATAGTGTCCGTTGAGTGGCCGGCCTTGCCCGGGGCCGGAAGCTGCCCTGCAGAGCAGGCCGCATGTCGGGGCACGGTGCCAGCCACGCTCACTCTCTGGAGATGCCCCTTCGTTGAACTAAATCACGGGGTGAGGGCCTGGTCTGCAAAGTGGGAGACACAGTGGGTGGTCAGGACAGAGGAGCAGGGGCCACCGCGCCCTGAAGGACGGGCCTTTCTGGAGAAATTCAAGTCATCACATTCTTTTTGTGGCCCATTTTTGGGAAGTGACAAATGGTCAGCCTGAGTAGAATATGAAATTCCTGTGAAATCTCCCCCATGTTCTACTGTCAGCATATATACCGGTCAGGGTTAGGGCCAGCCAGGAGTGACCAAAATCCCCAAATAACTGCGCTCAAACAACTCAGATGTGTCAGGGCACACGCAGCGGCTGTCCCCTCCACCACACCAGCTCCCCCGTGGTGCCAGCACGGAGGAGCCCACAGGTGCCACAGCCCCTGCCTGAGACATGGGGTGGCCGAAGCCACAGCGTCCAGCTTCACGCTCAGAGACTCAGCCTGTTGAGAGCAGGGATGGTCAGGACACATTTCTCACTTGGAGAAAAATGAATGAGAAATTTCAGTTAGGCAGAAAGGAACTGATTCCACGGTAAGTTAGCAGGCCTTCACCATTTTAACCAGCACCTTTCCTTCCACACACGGATTTTTAAGTCTTGACTGTTACCAGCGGGCTTTTCTTGTGGGGTGAGCATCTCACCGCAGGGCCTGCTGCTACACTAACTCCGCATCTCCTCTGCCCTCACAGGGACCCCCGGGCCTGCCAGGACTCAAGGTCAGTGACGGCGGAGCGTGGGCTTGCGTGGTCGCTGGCTTGGCCCTGGCCTCGGCACCGTGGGGTTGGGGAGACAGGGCCTCACCTCGGGCTTTCGGATGGCAGGTGTAGGATGAAGTCATCATGGGAAATTTGTAAAATGCAGTACAAAAGCTGAACCGGGAAATAATCACACACAGCCCCTATCGGGACCTCCAGTGTTAGGGACCATTGTCCTGCTCTCTCTCCAAAGCCTATGAATCAGGATTCCTGGGTTCACAGTCCTGAAGCAACTCTCTGACTTGGGCTGAAAGAGGGGCTCGGGAAGAACCCGGGTCCCCATCTCAGCCTCAAGGCCAGAGGTGTGGTGACCCTGGAGGACCCAGGAGCTTTGTCTTCTGCCCCCCTGTTCCTGGGGGACACCAGCCCCCAGCCTGGCCCCAAAGACCCCACCCCCTCCCGCGCTCTGGGGCAGCAGCCGCCTTTCACCCAGCTGTGCGTTCATCAAAGCACCCTCTGCTTGGTGGCACGGGGCCCACCCTGCGGCTGGACTCTCACTTGTCACCAGCCCTGCCCTGGCGCCCGCTCCTTTGAGAATGCTCTGCTTTCATTTGCAAGACATTGGACATTTCGAAAGCTGACTTTTTGGAAGGGCTGTGTGTGAAAGTGAGGTCATCTCAGCAGGGGTCTGCTTGGAGTGCCAGTAATGGAATATGCCCCCAGGCTCTACTGCAGACCAGACCGGGGGCCTTTGGCCACCCTGGGCCACGG
Source organism: Cacajao melanocephalus (assembly GCA_963573385.1). Classification (NCBI taxonomy): domain Eukaryota; kingdom Metazoa; phylum Chordata; class Mammalia; order Primates; family Pitheciidae; genus Cacajao; species Cacajao melanocephalus. The sequence goes on along the minus strand of CAUYLG010074516.1, from coordinate 59,531 downwards.
GGTCCCTGCGCAAGTCTGGGCTGGGGGAGGGGCATGAGATGCATCCTGGGTCACTCACCCTTCCCATCCCCCGGGTTAGATGGTACCTGGGGAGTTGGGCTGGCCCTAGTAGGTGCTCACGAGACCCTTTATCCACTTAGGGGGATCCTGGCATGCCTGGGCCGCCGGGGGCGAAGGTAAGCACGATGCTGGGGCTGAGACGTGGCCAGGCAGGGGCAGGGAGCCCAGCAGATGCCTGCAGAGATTGGCTCGGGGCAGCCTCCCCTGTTGTTTCTTTATAATTGAAGACGTGCCGGTTTCAAAGGCAAAACCGCCAGGACACCCACATGCAGGGCACCCAACCCTAGGGCCCCTCCAGGTTTGACTGCGTCAGGAACACAGCTTTCCTCCCACCCAGCTGCCTGACGGTGCAGGCCCCCTCCGCCCCTGCCACCAGCCTCCTGCCTCTCCTCCTTTTCCCCCACTTCCCCCTCCTCTACTTCCTCTTCCTCACACTTCCCCCTCCCCGACTTCCCCCTCACTCCCCCCCACTTCCCCCTCCCCCACTTCCCCCTCCCCCAACTTTCCCCACTTCTTCCTCCCCCACTTCCCTCTTCCCCGACTTCTACTTCCTCCTCCCCCAACTTTCCCCTCCCTCAACTCCCCCCTCCTGCTGACTCCCCCTTCCCCCCTTCTCCATCCCTCCACAGCCCCCGCTTAGGCCCACAGGTGTGAGAGAGGGAAGCCCAGGCTGTCACCACGTCCAGGGGTTCCCCAGACTCCTCATGAGGGTCCCTGCAGCCCTGGGCATGTGGCCGACGCCCTGCATCCTCCATGTGTCCCTTTCAGGGAGAAGTTGGAGCAGACGGAACCCCCGGGTTCCCCGGCCTCCCTGGCAGAGAGGGCACTGCCGGGCCCCAGGTGAGCAGGCTTGGTGGCCCCGGGATGTGAAGGCATGGAGCCCTAAAGGCACCAGGGCCAGCTGAAAGCTGGCAGGAGGCCCCGGGCCCTGGGCCTCCGTGTTCCCTCCGGGTCTCTGAGCGCCAGGAGCCAAGTGCCCGTCTCCATCAGGGCTTTCGCTGGCGGTCTGGAAATAAAGAACTCCACGTCTTCATCCATAGTCATCCCTCGTGGGAGCCTGGGGGCTCCTGGACGGGGGCTCCTGTTTCTGTTTATGGTGAACCATTTCTTTCCTGTCTCTTCAGGGACCAAAGGGAGACAGAGGTAGCCGGGGAGAAAAGGTGAGTGTCCCTGGGCGGGTGGTTGGGGTGGGGGGTGCTGGGACATCCCGAAGACTTGGCCTCAGCTGCCCCCAGGTCCATGCCCCTGCTGCCCATGTGGCCTCAGAGACTCAGGACAAAGACCCTCAAGTCGGCAGGGGCGGCTTTCAGGCGGGGGCAGCGTGTGCAGCTCAGCCATCTCTCTGCCCTGCCTGGGAGGGGACTCCAAGGCTGCAGTCCACAGCCCTGTGCCCTCCTCACCCCTCGTGGGCTCTGGGCACCCCCTCCAGGGCTGGGTGGCTCTGGGGTCCTGGCCAGAATGGCTGAGACGAAATGCTGGACACGTGGCATCTTCTTCCAGGGAGATCCAGGGAAGGACGGAGTTGGGCAGCCGGGCCTCCCCGGACCCCCCGGACCCCCGGGGCCTGTGGTCTACGTGTCAGAGCAGGACGTAAGGATGCTGCATGGGTGGGCACCCAATCTGTCCAGACCCCCCACTGGGTGCAGAGATCCTTCCCCAAACCCCCCACAACCCACAGGGCAGGCCAGGCCCTGACCTCGAGGCCACACTCTGACTCCATGGTGGGGGCTGCTATGGGCCTGGGTCAGAAACGCTCCAGGGGTCGGGGGGCGAGTGTTTCTATGTCCGAGGCTCCCATCGGGTCTGCCCCTGTGTCCTTGACGCTGTGGCCCTGAGGCTGCACGTAGTCCTCCAGCTGCCCCGTCAGAAGCAGCAGACGTGCCTCTGGCCCTCTGGTGAAGGCTGTGTCAGTTCTGGAACCTTCCTCTCCACCGAGGCCCGTCCATCAGGCCTCTCAGCCGCACCCTCTGTGCCGGCCAGCAGCGTGTCCCACTGGTTCCTGTGCCACCCTGGCCTCACAGGCAGACACGACCCTGCCCAGCCCTGCCACATGGAACGCAGCGGCAGCCCCAAGCCCCACGTCTAGGCAGGAGGCTGAGCCCGGCAGATGCACGGCCCAGGGAACAGAGCAGGGTGCGGGCAGGGCTGCAGATCCCTGCTTCTCTGTGGCTGCCAGCGAAAGGGGCTGCCCGGGCCGAGCTGAGAGCAGGCACCGTCAGCCCTCACCCTGGACTAGTTACCTACCCTTGTGCTCTGGTCCCTCACTTAGGAGGTGGGACCACAACAGTCTGGAGAGGAGGGTGGGGTTGGGCACAGACGGGAGAGCCTCCCCAGTGTGGCTTTGCTAGGAGCAGCCGGATGGGCATCGCGCAGCAGGGGCAGCCTGGAGGCCACAGGGACTTGGGTGTGATGGTCAAGTCACTGGAACATCGGAAAAGCCCCTAGTAGACCAAGCTGCTTCCGCTGTCAAGCAAGGGAGCGTCCAGCAGAGGGAGGAGCATTTTAAACCAAAATGGAAGTGAAAACCGTGGCCCTTAGGGCGTCTGGAGTCTGCGTCCGGCTGCTCTGAGCGAGGGGAGTCTGTGCTCAGGAGGGATGCTCCCGGCCCAGGAAAACTGGAAAGCAGCATTTTCCTGAATTTCATGTTTCGTTTTGTTCTGTTGATCTTGTAAGTCTGACAGTGAGGGTCCAGTTTAATTTTAAATGCGGTTCTTTGCTTCTGATTTCTTTTTGCCGGCTGGTCGACAGGGAGCCGTCCGGAGCTTGCCGGGATCTGAGGTACGTGCCTGCCTGGCTTCTGAGAGACGTGCCTGTGGGGACCTGGGTTCAAGGCTGGGTGGGGCCCAGGCCGCCGCGCAGGTGTGTGATAACCCCAGCTGCTGCCGTCCCTCTTTCCCCAGGGCCGGCCGGGCTTCGCAGGCTTTCCTGTGAGTAACCTCAAGCCAGAGCTGAGAACTGCCCCCGACTGCCCTCCCTGCAGGGGAGGGGTCTCCGCCTGGTAGCATAGAGCAGCCTGTAGAGGGGGTGGGCTTTGTCAAGCCTGGGGGATTGCAACAGTCACTACCCCCGAGGAAGCGATGGTAGCGGGATGTGGGCAAGAGCCCCTGGCAGGCCCCACACTGGGTGGGCACCCTCAAGGCCGAGGCGGCAGCTTTTGCCTGCAGAGGCCTGCAGTGTCTGGAGTGAGGCAGGGCCGAGAGGGTCCTGGTGGGGATTGACAAGGCAGGCACGTCACGGGGGCAGCTGTTGGGGGAGGTGGAGCAGCCATCGGGGATTGGGGAGACGCAGCTGCTCAGGCCTCACCCCTGCCTGGCCCCCATTTCAGGGACCTGCAGGGCCCAAGGGCGACCTGGGCTCTAAGGGCGAACGAGGCTCCCCGGGACCCAAGGTAAGGGCTCAGGCGCCATCCCTTAACCCCCTCTGTGACCCAGGGGCGGCCCCAGCCTGCCCCGGTGACTGCTGTCAGGGGGGATCTGGGAGTCCCCAGCCTCTGCGGTGCAGGGTACACCCCGCTCGGGCTGTCCCTGTGGTTGCCTCCCACCCAAAAAAGGACCCGGGCTGCTCGCCGGCTGAGGACTCCCGCCTTCAGGGCGCTGGGTGAGGCTTTGTGGGAAGGAGCTGACCTGACCCTGCTGGACCTCCTGCCATTCCAGGGTGAGAAGGGCGAGCCTGGCAGCATCTTCAGCCCCGATGGCAGTGCACTGGGCCCTGCCCAGAAAGGAGCCAAGGTGAGGCCGGGCAACCTCCTTCCAGTGTGGGGGCGTGGGGGCTTCTGGGGGCTGTGGAGACAGCCTGGGAAGGGTCTTGCCGAGGGTCTCCCTCCTGACCCACAAGCCCCTCCCAAGCAGGGCTCCAGCATCCAGGCCTGGCCCCTCATGGCCCCTCCCCTCTTGCACCCAGGTGGGCCAGCCCACCGGCCCCTCGTTCTCTCCCTGCCCCTGAGCCCACCCTGCTGAGGGGAGATTCTCAACGGCTGCAGCTCTGAGCTGGCACCTCCCTGGGGCCTGGTCTAAGGGGTGCAGGAGCCCAGGCTGCACCATCTCAGCCTCGGCAGGTTTCTGGCTGCCCCTCCAGCCTCTTCCTGGGGGCCCTGATGCCATGGGCAGCAGCTGCTCCTTTCTCTCTGCAGCCCTAGGGCAGGGCCTAGAGTCAGTTCCTCAAGGGGCTTGTGCCTGGGTCCCCGCCCCCAGCAGGCAGCTACCCAGACAAGCGGGGGAAGGGTCCTGGGGAGGATTCTGGATCTTTGGGGTGTGGCGCACGGGCTCCCCACTTTCTGAGGGAGCACTGAGCCCTCTGGGGTGTTTGGGTGGGCCTCAGACACAGGATCCCCAGGTCCAGTGAGAACGCCACTGTCCCACCCAGCCGTGCATCTGAGCGGGGGCCTGCAGCAACTAGGACACTACGTGGGCACCACCCCCTACCCTGCCCCTGCTTCAGGGCCCCGGGCACAAGGATGCAAACCCCAATCCTGAACCTCCCCCCACTGGTGGCTCCCGCTTTCCCCAGAGCTGCTTGCGCCTTGGGGTCTGCCCGATGTGCCCAGAGGCCCACAGGGGCCCTCAGGGAGGCTGCCAGGTGGGCCACAAGCCGCCACCTAACTGTGCCTTCTTGTTTTTTGCTCAGGGAGAGCCGGGCTTCCGAGGACCCCCGGTAAGTGGACCCCTGGCTTTCTTTGCACTGAGCTCAGGTACGATGGCCCCCAAGGACAGGCCTGCTCAGCTGTGCGGCCCAGGGCTCATCTCCCAAGTGCAGCTTTAAAGTGCCTGGGGCAGGTGTTAGCGTGAGGCCACAGCGGGCTCCTCGGAGCTGATGGGTGGCCCAGGGCGCTGAGCTCCACATGGCCCCTCTGCTTCACCGGCTCGTGGACAGGGGCCCCCCTGGCTTGTGGACAAGGGCCAGGGTCTGCTCCACTAAGCCTGGCTCTCTTTCTCCCGCAGGGCCCATACGGACGGCCTGGGCACAAGGGAGAGATTGGCTTTCCTGGACGGCCGGTGAGGACCTGGGGTCTCCTGTGGGGGCAGCAGATGGGGCCTGGCAGGTGGGGAGCAGCCCAGGCCCACAGGGGTGACACACCTGGAGGGGAGTGGAGAGTACTGTCCTCTCCCCAGAACCAGCCCTGTCTGACCACAGCTCTTGTCCTGGATGTGGCTGGCCAGGACCCAGGAGGAGGCCCTGGGGGATACAGGGAAGTGGCCCTGGGTGTGCTGGAATCGGTCACCTCCTCCTGAAAGAGTCCTTGAGCAGGAAGGAGTGAGAAGGGCTGGGGCAGCCTGAGGGCTAGAAGTGTGGGAGGCTGAGCATGGGCCGGGCGGGGCCTGGTGTGGTGCTACGGCAGCTGCCCTGCGGGAACCTGGCTGGTGATGCCCAGTGCCCAGCAGTTCCCACCCCTGTGCCCCACCTCAGGGTCGCCCTGGGATGAACGGATTGAAAGGAGAGAAAGGGGAGCCGGGAGACGCCAGCCTTGGAATTGGCATGAGGGTGAGTGTCCCTCAAGGGGCGGCCTGGGTGGCGGGGAGACCAGGGCCTGGGGATGGCCTGGCCACAGCCTGAGGTCCTGCAGCTCCTACCATGTGGCCATACTGCACTGGTCCTGCCATGGCCATGCACAGTCACGCATAGGCACACGAGTGCCCACTCTATATGTGTGTACATGTGTGCACATATATGCCCATGCAACTGCACGTGTGCCCATATACATATGCATTTGTGCATGTACGAATAAAAATACCTGCACACGCATACATACACTCATAAGCATGTACACATGTACATGTGTGTCCATATACATGAGTGTGAGCCCTCCCTTGCCCATTCCATGATGGACACACACTGCACGTGTACATGCACACATGTACACAGATACACACATGCATCTCTGCACATGCACACACATAGACACATGCATATGCACACAAGTGCACATTCACACCTGTGCGTACACACCTACACATGTACATATGCTCACATGTGCACCCATCCACACACACGCACACACCAGAGTGGTTTCTCATACGCATGTGCACCCATTGACACACACACACAACAGGCCAACGTGGTTTCTTGGGGCGTCCGTGGGCCTGGCCTGTGCCCTCCACAGCCTCATGCCAGAGGTTCTCCACTCAGCCCACAGGTGTCCACTCTGCTGTCTTTGGATCCAAGAGCTTTGTCTCCTGGCGTCAGCAGGGTGGGGCATTTTCAGTCACCTGTTACCTGAGACACAGTGGCCTCTTCACTCCTCTGAGGGACGTTTGTGCACGACTCTGGTGTGGGGTGAGGTGGGGCCAGGGCCAGCTCCTTCCTCAGGGAGTCACGGCCTAAGTGACCCACTGCCTTCGCGGTTCTGCCTGTAGAGGTGGCCAGCTTTCTGATTTTTCTGATTTTCTGAACGGCTCCTGCTCTCACCTGCTGCCTGACAGGCAGCCCATAAGCCTAACAGCTCTCTGCCCTCCCCACAGGGAATGCCCGGCCCCCCGGGGCCTCCAGGACCCCCAGGCCCTCCAGGGACTCCTGTTTACGACAGCAATGTAAGTTCCCAGTGCACCCACTGTCCTGTGGCTGCCCATGGCTCTTACCCAGAGCCTCGCAGAGGGGCTGGGCCTTCTTCTCCCTGGGCCTGTGTGTCTGGAGGTCCTTCTGGGATGGGCCAGTCTGGTGGGCAGTGGATTAGGAGGTGAGTTCCCAAGGAAAGGGAAGGCCTCAGGGAAGGGAGGGCTCTCTGGGCGTGGAGCCGCTTCCAGCTGGAATTCTGCTGAGGGCCAGAGCCCAAGGGTGCTGGGGGCGTCCCCGCTTTCCCAGGCTCAGCAAGTGGCCTCACACCAGGGCTCCTGGTTCTCCAAATTCCTCTTACCTCCCGTCTCTGAGTGGGGAAGCCAGTGTGGCCTCACACCTGTCACCTCCCATCTCTGAGTCGGGGAGGCTGCGTGGCCTCACACCTGTCACCTCTTGTGTCTGAGTGGGGGGGCTGCTGCGTGGCCTCACACCTGTCACCTCTTGTCTCTGGGGGAGGCGGCTGCGTGGCCTCACACCTGTTACCCTTTGTCTCTGAGTTGGGGCTCGCACCTGTCACCTCCCGTCTCTGAGTGGGGGAGGCTGCTGCGTGGCCTCGCACGGGGTGGGGGTGCTTCTGGGCTTGGGGACCCTGAGTGGCGGTGGCCTCAGTTTCAGAACATCACCCTTAGCAGTCGCCTCTTCCCGCTCCTTGCAGGCGTTTGTTGAGTCCAGCCGCCCCGGGCGTCCAGGATTGCCAGGTGAGGGCCCGGGCTCACAGCTGGGGATACAGGCTCTGGAAGGGACCCTCTAGGGCCTCACAGTCCTTCCCGAGCCAGCGCTTTCAGCCCACACCCAGTCCTGATGATCTCGGCGCTTCCTGACCTGTCCAGGACCTGACCTTGGGGCGGCGCCATTTGCTATTCGCCATTTGGATTTTACTTCTCTACCCAAAGCAGGGTGGAAGCAGGCCAGCCCCTGCTGTTGGTCAGCACATGCCTTGCAGGCCTGGCCCGGCCTCCACGTGGCCTGCTGAGGGGAACCTGGGGCTCCCCTGCTCTCCAGGAGCTCTTGCCCTGACCGTCCCCCACGTCCATCGGATGCCCCCATCCAGGATCCCAGGCACGGGGCATTTCAGGCTGGATCCCTCCCTGGTGCACTCCGTGACGGGCACTTGGTCTCTCTCCCTCCAGGAAATCAGGGCCCTGCAGGACCCAAGGGCGCCAAAGGAGAAGTGGGACCCCCTGGACCACCAGGTGAGCAGCTGTGAGCATGCCAGGCGGAGAACTCCCGGCGTGGCCAGCACTGAAGCAGGGTCACACCCAGAACCCCCTGGCGGGTCCTGGCCCCTCACTGTGTGGTGACCACCTTGCCCTCTGGGAAGAAGGAAGCCCCTTCTGGTTTTGGGGTTGGGGGTGGGCTGCAGGGCACAGGCCCAGCAAGATACCCCCATCACCCCACCCACTGAGGAGCCGGCGGCTGCCCCTCCATGCTAGGCCCAAGTGGGCACTGTGCAAGGCACAGCGTCCTTGATGTGCTGGCAGTCCTGAGACCCCTCTCCCCTCCATGGGGCTGGGGAACCTCTGCCCAGGAACTCTCCCAGGGCCTCGTGTGGGGAGGAGGCGTTGCCAACAGGCTGTCCTGGGGGTGAGCCCAGCACCCCCTCCTCCCAAAGGACGAGAATGCTCCAGTGAGTCCCACTTCCACTGAGGGTGGCGGGGCTGCTTGGATGCCCGGCCAAGACCACCGAGAACAGCTGGATAAAATGTGAGAAGCCTGTTTGAGGATGTCTGGGAGCTGGCAGAGCAGAAGCCCAGAGAACCAGGCCAGCTGTGGGCACCTCTCACCACCAGGGTCCTTTCCAAGGAGGCTGCCACATGGCTGCTATAGCTGGGGTTGCACCCTGGGGTGGGAAGGGACCTCGCAGGCGGAGGCCAAGTCTGGGCTGGGTCATCCTTAAGGCCTGCAGAGGCAAAGGCGGGCGGAAAGCCAGCGGGAAGGTGGAGGTTGCGCTCGTCCCAGCCTTGGCTCTCGCGGCATCTCACACGCCCAGGAAGGAGTAAGTGGCACACAGATGGCCGGGACACAGCAGACCTGAGGCCCAGCTGATGGGTTCAGCCGACCCACCTTGAACTCCGACAGTCACACCCAAAAGCTGCAGGAAGCCTGGAGATGGCAGCAGAGAGCTGGGAAGCTCAGAGGGGTCGGGATGAACATTTGGAACTTGGGACCCGTCTGTAGGTTTAGGCGAATGAGACGTGACCGGGGAAGCAGAACGTCCAGGTGGACATGGGGCTGCCTGTCCCAGGGAGCCAGAACGAGGGCCCCGGGGGCAGCGGAGGGAGCGGTGTTGGCAGCAGAATGGCCAAGGCGCTTCCGAAGCCCAGGAAGGTGCAGAGCTCCCCACGTTCGAAGGACCAACAATAAGAGTGACGAGATTTCTCAACAAGATGGAAGAAGCCAGAAGACCATAAATGGTTTCAAAACAGCCAAGAAAGGGAACTGCCAGCATGGACTCCTACAGCCAGAGGTATTCCCGCAGCCTTCAGAACCAGATGGCGTCCAGCAGGCAGCCACCCCAGACCTGACCTATGTGGGCGGAGGCTCTTCAGGGAGAAGATGAGGCCAAGGGAGTGCAGAGATGGGGAGAGACAATGCCAGCGGGAACCCACGCAGGCTGCATGACACGACGTCCCCGCGACAGTGGGGTCAGAGGCCCCCTCAGTCTCGGCGCCCTGGGGAGTGGCAGTAGTTCTCACTCTGTTGGACTGTGACGTTGGAGAGGAAGGCAGAGCTGACAGTGGGGGAGAGGCAGGATGGCACACACAGGACGTTTAAAACACACAGACTGCATCCAAAGAAGCCAACACAGGAGAGGAAAAGGAACGTAGAACAGGCAGGACGAAGAGAAACTAGGGAATGAAACAGGAGATCAAAGTGCAGATCCATCCGCAGGTGCCCTAAGTGTGACTCGCCACTGAAGGACAGACATTGTCCATGGGATACAGCAAAACCGATGTGTGCTGCTGACGAGAGACACTCCCCATTGTTAGGACCAGAGAAGCCAAGGCACCCGGAGGCGGGTGTGGATTTGGGTGTGTGTGGAGTGTATGTGGTGTGCTGGGTGTATAGCGTGGGGGTGTGGGTGTGTGGAGTGGGTTGCGTGTGTAGAAGTGTGTGTATGTGACTGAGTGGTGTGGGGGTGTGGAGTGTGTAGGTGTGCTGGGTGTGTGGTGGGTGTGGGTGTGTAGAAGAGTGTGTATATGGGTGTGTTGTGTGTGTGTGTGTGGAGTGTAGTATGGGGTGTGCATATGTGGGTGTGTAGTATGGGATGTGGCTCGGTGTGTGCAAAATATATCCTGGAGTAGGAAACATGGTCAAAAATAATAAACGCTCTGTTGGGCGCGGTGGCTCACACCTGTAGTCCCAGCACTTTGGGAGGCTGAGGCAGGCAGATCACGAGGTCAAGAGATCAAGACCATCCTGGCCATCATGTGAAGCCCCTTCTCAGCTAAAAACACACAAAAACTAGCTGGGCATGGTGATGTGCACCTGTAGTCTCAGCTACTTGGGGGGCTGAGGCAGGAGAATCCCTTGAACCCGGGAGGCAGAGGTTGCAGTGAGTCGAGATCGTGCCATTGCACTCCAGTCTGGCGACAGAGTGAGACTCTGTCCTGAAAAAAATAAAAAATAAGAAATGTTCATTTGGACAATGGAGCATCTCTACCAGAGAAATTCAGTAGTTCTACAATTCTGTGCATCTAATGAGACAGCCTCAAGATATGACAAGAAAAAAATTGGTAAAGTTAAAAAGAAAAACAAATCAATCATTACAGGGAGACTTTCAGCCCAGGGAGACCTGAATGGCAGGTCTGACAGGTGTCACCTGCTAAGGTCTCCAGGCCGCGTTCCCAGCATCGGGACCAGAGGCTAGGTGGACAGCAGGCCTGGCTTGCAAGAACTGAGATCTCACGACGCACAGCAGAAGCAGGTGGGACATGCCACAGGGCAGTGCCCTTCCAGGCGGCTTGTGAGTCAAGCAGAAGCATTGGACGTGAGAAACAGCCCCGGCATGACCCCCAGGCTCCCAGGCGCTGGGGCCTCCACAGCCAGTCACTTACAAAAGGACCCAGAGCGAGGCCCAGCCCGGGAGGAGCAGAGGTGCCAACAGCAGCTGTGACCTCCAACCCCAGGAACTGCGCCTATGGGATGAGGGACCCTGGGCATGTGGAGCCACCTGCTCAGAAGCTTCTGGGTCACAAGGCATGGCCTCCAGGGCTGAGGTCGTCCCCACCCCAGTGAGGGTTCGCCCAAGGCCACCTTCCCACCTAGAAGGAGAGGGGGTTTTGTTATCTCCGTTCACAAAATTACAGCCTTAAATGGTACATGTTTCCACGCACCCCGCCTAAGACGTTAAAGAACAAACCACAGATTTATTTGATGAAAATAGATGGGAAGAAATATTAAAGATCAATTATGAATAAGGACAAGTTACATGTTTTCTATGTTTATAAAATAGCAAGGACCAAGAAGGTAAAACAATCCAGTCAATTCTTTGAGAAGGCTGATCATATTCACACACCTCCGCCAAGACTGATGAAAAGAAGAGAAAAGCAACAAGAAGTGATTTCACCAAAGGCCTCGTCCGTGGTCCGGAAGGAGCCACCGTGGAGTTTCCACAGCGTCACCCTCAGAGGGGGTGCGGGACCCTTATCAGGACTGAGACATGGAGGGGGTGGGGGACCCTCTCATCAGGACCGAGACATGGAGGGGGTTCGGGACCTTCTCGCCAGGACCGCGACACACTGCCTGCCCCATGCTGGGAGGAGGCGGAGGAGAGACGGGAAAGAGGAAGGAACTGCGCTGCAGTTTCTCAGCACATCTCCCACCTAAGCCGCCCAAGTGATCTACAGGTGAACCGTTGGGATTTGTAAGAAAATGTTTCGAGGTCACTAGATGGAAGGGCAATATACAAAAATCACCAACTAGTCCTAAGCCATTAATGAAGTTTTAAAAAGGTACCATTAACAAAAACATCAAAAAGTATCCCTTAACTAAGAAGAACCCTAATGAAATACGCAGTTTCTACCAAGAAATACAGCAATGGCTGGAAGCAACCCAACAAACCCGCCAGTGGTAGCGCTGGGGGCTGCGGGGAAAGCCCTGGGACCGTCGGACCCCACTCAGTGACACCCCGTGTCTCTCTCAGTGCTGGGGGCTGTGGGGAAAGCCCTGGGGTCGTCAGACACCCCTCAGCGACACCCCCTGTCTCTCTCTTGCAGGGCAGTTTCCATTTGACTTCCTTCAGTTGGAAGCTGAATTTAAGGTGGGTGACTCCCTAGAGGGGCTGGGGGCCCCCAAGGTCCCGTACATCCCCTGGGTGGCGGCTCCATGCAGCTGAAGCCCCCTTTTCCCTGTTGAGGCCTGTGAGGGGTGCTGGCCCCGGAGGGTGTGGCGCAGGACATTCCTGTCCCCGCTCAGGTTTTGGGAGACTAGGCTGATGGCAGTGGGAGCTGGGGAGTCAAGCCCTGTTTTATGCAGCAGCAGCTCAGAGGCCTGGGCTCCGGAAGCTTCCAGCCGCCTTGCCCTGGCTTGGGAGGGACAGGAAGCTGCCTGTGCCTTGCAGGGGTTTGGGGCTCCCGTGTCTGACAAGTGCTTCCATCCACAGGGGGAGAAGGGAGACCGAGGTGACGCAGGACAAAAAGGCGAAAGGGGTGAGCCCGGGGGTGGCGGCCCCCCGGGCCCCCCAGGCCCCCCTGGCTACCCTGGGATTCCAGTAAGTCCCGGCCTGTGCAGACAGAGCGCATGTCACAGGGGTCTGGGTCCAGGAGCCGAGGGCGGGTCCAGCCCGGCCACTGACATCTGCCAGGGCTAGAGCAGCCCCTGCAAGTCCAGCAGCCCCGGCACGTCCCTGCCCCTGCAGGGTACATGGGTGTGGGTGCGCTGGCCCCGGACGCCCCTCGCCCCCCGCAGCGCTCCATGGTGTGCCCTCCTGCAGGGGCCAGGCCCATCCGCCTCTGCTCCCCGGCTGGGTGGGTTAGGTGTTTAGGCCCGTCAGTCCTGAAGACTCCAGAGAGCCCTGGGTCCCAGCTTCTGCCTGGGGACCCTCGTGTTGTGGGGGCCGCGCTGGTCCCTGTCCCAGGATCGCACACCAGGGAAGGGTGATGGTGTGGGGTTTCTCAGGCTATGGCGTGGGCAGGGAGAGGACCAGTGACTCAGAGGCTGCACTCACTAACGGGGTCTTGGCAGACGCAGCCGCAGCCCCACAAGCTTGCCCGACCCATGCCCAGGCCATGAGGTAACCAGGAAGCGTCTCTTGTCCCCGTCCCTAGGGTCCCAAGGGAGAGAGCATCCGGGGCCAGCCCGGCCCACCTGGACCTCAGGGACCCCCTGGCATCGGCTATGAGGGGCGCCAGGGCCCTCCCGGCCCTCCAGGCCCCCCCGGCCCCCCAGGGGCCCCGTCATTTCCTGGCCCTCACAGGCAGAGTAAGTCAGTGGGGAGTGGGCCCTGGGCAGAGGCCACGTCGTGTGGCTTCGTGTTCCCACCTTGGTTTCTCTCCTGTAGCTATCAGCATTCCCGGCCCTCCGGGCCCTCCTGGGCCCCCTGGGCCCCCTGGAACTATGGGTGCCTCCTCAGGGGTAAGTATCGAGGCGGCCAGCTGGGCACCTGTGTCCCGTGCCCTGGCTGGTTCTGCAGACCCTGCCCCTCAGAGGCGCTGTCCCACGGACCCCACAGGGAGAAACATAGGAAGCCGAGATGCGGTTTCTGGGGTGGAAGTGGGGTGGGGCCACGGGGGGATTCAGTGGGCCCAGGAGGAGGACCCCGGGCCCTGCGGCCCCCGCCCAGCACCCTGAAACGGGCATCCCTTCCTTCTGCCTCCGCCCTGTGCCTCCCGCCTTGAGCCCTATGCTCCTGTGTTTGGGTCCTGCCAGGTGAGGCTCTGGGCCACGCGCCAGGCCATGCTGGGCCAGGTGCATGAGGTGCCTGAGGGCTGGCTCATCTTCGTGGCCAAGGAGGAGGAGCTCTACGTCCGTGTGCGGAACGGCTTCCGGAAGGTCCAGGTGAGCGCTCTGTGCGGCAGGGTCCCGACCCGTGGAAGGGCCAATGCCTCTTCCTGGGGCTGGCGAAAGGCAAGAGGCCCAGACCCTGGACAGGGATGGAGGGTGGCAGCCAGTGCTTCTTAAACTTTGGAACTTCTAGAAAAGTTAGTAAAATACTTTTGTGAGCAGTTTCGGGTTTACAGAAAAGTGAGCTCAAACGTCTTAAAGTGGATGAACTCATGGTGTGTGGGGGGCACTCTCCCGGGGCTCCCCAGAGGTTCACATCGCAGTGAATGTTTACAAAGACAAACATCACCTCACACACCCGTTAACAAGGCAAGGTGTCTGACGGGACAAGGTGGCAGGTGGGCTCAGTCCTTCAGGGGCCACGTGATGGCCACAGCCTGGCGGCTCTGCACCCCGAGTTACAAACACCCAGGTGGGAGGAAGTGTGTCCACACTGCTTAGCACTGGCCTTGCTTGCGGGCCTGGCTCCTCAGATGCATCCGGGGTGGCGCCATCCAGGCAAGGCCAGCCCCTTTCCTGCTTTCCCAAAATGGCCTGGGAGGCAGGAGTGGCCAGTCTGATCCAGGGACATGACCACGCTTGCTCTGCCCCGGGGGAGGTTTGCCTTCATGTGGCGAAGCTGAGGGCTGGTAGAAGCCCTGTGCCACTGGAACGGCCATGACGTCCGTGGGAGCCTCCACTGCAGAGCACCACGCATTGACGCAGCCCTGCCTTCCAGAGCCCTTCCACCCTCAAGCCACCGGCCCCCACTGGGCCTGGCCGGCCCCTGCAGCACCCCAGACAGTGAGCCCCACTCCAGTCCCTTCATCTGTCCAGCGAGAGGCTGCAGGTCTCACAGCAGACACTGAGCTGGTGCCCACCGTGTGCCAGGTGTCCTCGTAGGCACTGGGACACAGCCCTGTCCTAATGTTCAGGGGCTTTGGTCCTGGCAGGAGGAGGCAGGGGATGGCATCCTAGCAAACACATGCTGGGAGGGCCAGGTGCTGGGCAGGGAGGGCGCCCTACTGTGGGGAGGGAAAGCAGGTTCTGGGCAGGGAGGGTGCCCTGCTTTGGGCTAGCAGCTCCAGGTACTGGGGAGGGAGGGTGTCCTGCTGTGGGCAGGGAGGGCCGGGTGCTGGGGAGGGAGGGCGCCCTGGTGCAGGCCCAGCCGCAGGTCTTGGATGACCCTGCTGCTTTCTTCCAGCTGGAAGCCCAGACGCTACTCGCACGAGGAATGGTGGTAAGAAGCGTTTTTTCTGTTAGACTGGTGGGTGGTCAGAACGTGAGGGAGTATGTGCTATCTCCTGTTTTGGGAGCAACACATGGTCCTTTGGAGTCCTGGTGCTGAGAATGTGACTTGCCGTCGGTCCCTGCTGCAGAAAGGGGTGTAGACCACCCCAGTACTTCTGAGACTCTCTGCTGCCTGCCTCAAGAGGGTGCCGCTGCCGTCCCTCAACTTCCTCAATGTGTCTGCTACTCATTGCCCTCCTCAGGGTCAAATCCTTGCATCCAAAATCCACATCTTGTGTCTTTGCCTTCCCTTACCCAAAGTGCCAGACACAAGAATGGTTATCTCTAGAGCGGGGGTGACTGGGTGGGTGAATCAACAGGGAGGTGGGTGGGTGGTTGGATGGACAAGTGGATGGACAGGTGGGTGAGTGGATGGGGTAGATGGGGAGGTGGATGGATATGTGGATGGGGAGGTAGATGGGGAGGCGGATGGTTGGGGTGGAAGGACAGGTGGGTGAGTGGATGGGGAGGTGGACGGATGAATGGTGGACAGGTGGGTGGATGAGTGGGTGGGCAGATGGATCATGTGAAGGTGGGTGAGTGGATGGGTGGGTAGGAATATTTTCATTTTCCTGAGTGTTTCATCCCACTGCTGTCAGCCCCTCCTTGAGAACAGGTCATGCCTCCTTAATTGGCTCAGGAGTGGGGCCTGATGTTGAGCCGTGGTCAGGGACTCCTCACAGGGCTGAGCCTCACTCATTTGTGGATTCAGTCAGTCAGCCAGTCAATAGTCATGACCCCTCCTGCGTGCCAGGTAGCCGCTGATGTTCTGGGTAACCGACAGCCCGGCCCTGTGGAGCGGACACTGGGGATGGCAGTGCAGGCAGAGTGCAGGTGGATGGCGGCCGGTTCAGGAGAGCTCGGGCTGTGGGGAAAGGCACAGAATCAATCAGGAGAAGCAGGACTAGGGGAGCTGGCCTGGGGGCTGGGATTTCTAAAGTGTAGGTCACGTCTGTGAACTGAGGGAGACAGAGCAAGGGCTCAGGGAGATGAGAAGGTCGAAGATCGCCATGCTGAGGTCAGGGCCCCTGAATTGGAGCCGAGGCAGCAAGGGGAGAGCAGCTCGGGGCACGTGGTTGGTGAGGGCCGCAGCTTCTGAGCGCAGCTGGGCCTGCGGGGCCCGAGCAGAGGTGACCTGCCATGCGGCACCACGCCACACAGGACTCCCCGCCCTGGCTCCTGCCCTCACTCCCAGGGCAGCCCCGGGCTCGGGATGCAGCTCCCTGCTCACCAGCTCGGAGTCCAGCCCAGAGGGAGGGGGGACCTGGAGGGCCCCCTGCCCACCGGCACCTCATCTCTGGCCTGCAGGACAACGAAGTGGCCGCCTTGCAGCCCCCCGTGGTGCAGTTGCATGACAGCAACCCCTACCCCTGGAGGGATCACCCCCGTCCCACCGCGCGGCCCTGGCGGGCAGATGACATCCTGGCCAGCCCCCCTCGCCTGCCCGAGCCCCAGCCGTACCCCGGAGCCCCACACCACGGCTCCTACATGCATCTGCGGCCGGTGCGCCCCACGAGCCCGCCTGCCCACACCCACCTCGACTTCCAGCCCGTGGTGAGTGCCCCCAAAGGGGGACGCAGCTCCACCTGGCCCCTCAGGTCTCAGGACAGCGGAAGAGGACCCAGCCCCTGCAGAGCTGCTGGGGTCCCGGGCTTCGGCCACGGGTGGGCGTCTGCTGGCTCAGGGTCACTCAGGGCAGGTCAGCAGGGCCTGGGACTTGCCCTCTGGTGGCCAAGCGGTGGTCATGGAAGTCCAGCGCCCAGGAGGTGGTCCTGGTCACATCCTTGAGGGGGCATGCCTCCGTCTACAGAGGCAGCTTGGGGGCTGCCATCTGGGCCCTCAGTGTCCCATGGGCATTTCCCACTCAGCCCCTCAGGCCATGCCTGTCCACATGGGTGTGGGCCTGAGTGGTGCACCCAGGGCCTCGGGGACCCTGCCTGGGGGCAGAGGGCAGCACCTGATGCAGCCCATGAGGTTCACCAGTCCCCCCGTCCCTCTCCCCACAGCTCCACCTGGTCGCACTCAACAGCCCGCTGCCGGGCAGCATGCGGGGCATCCGCGGGGCCGACTTCCAGTGCTTCCAGCAGGCGCGGGCCGTGGGGCTGGTGGGCACGTTCCGCGCCTTCCTGTCGTCACGGCTGCAGGACCTGTACAGCATCGTGCGTCGCGCCGACCGCGCAGCCGTGCCCATCGTCAACCTCAAGGTGGGTCGGTCAGTCCCGAGGGTGCAGCTCCTCAGCCCCGCGTGGCTGTGGGGTGAGCTCCCGGTAGGGGGCTTCCCTCAAGGGCCTCTGGAGACCGCCATGGTACAGATGCTGTCACCCAGGCTGGTGACTTCAGGGCAGGCCCCAGCTGGGTCACACCCCACAAGGCTCAGGCAGGGCCTCTGCATCCCGGGCACTGCCCCATCCCCCAAGACATCCCAGGAGGCCCCCCACGTGGCCCCCTGACCCCTGCTCCCCGGCCAGGGCTTCCATGCTGCTGGCCTGAGTGTCCACACAGGCAACAGGCCTCGCATACAAGCCTGGAATGGGGAACCGTCCCTTGGGGCTCCAGTGCCACCCAGCCTGGTGGCCCCTCTGCCACAGCAACCCCCAGCCACAGCGCCCCCCAGTGGCTTTGTTCTGTGGTTCCTTTTTGTGCACTGGGCTGTGGTTTCTGGGTGCCCAGGGAGCACCCACATTCCCCAGAACCAACAGTATCACAGACCCAGAGTCCAGGGCTGGGGGCAGGCGTCTACGGCCCGGTGCTCCCCACCCTCCGATGGCCTGGCGTTAGGGGACTGGGTTCCCTGCCTTTCCAAGGCCTCTTGGGGTCTGCAGAGACTGCCTGGCCAGGGCTGGCTCCTGGTGGGACATGCCCCAGGTCTGCAGAGTCCCCATACGCAGGGTTTCTCCCCAGGACGAGCTGCTGTTCCCCAGCTGGGAGGCTCTGTTTTCGGGCTCTGAGGGCCTGCTGAAGCCCGGGGCACGCATCTTCTCCTTTGACGGCAAGGACGTCCTGAGGCACCCCACCTGGTAGGTCCCCCATGCCGCGCCAGCAGCTTGAGTCCCAGGGAGGGCGGGTGCCCCACGCTCCCAATGCAGTTCACCCTGAGTGTGTGGGCAGATCTGAGCCATGCTCAGTGCTGAAAAATTACAAAATCCAAAAGAGCGTCTAGAAAAACAAAAACTACTCTTTGAGAGGTCATCATTAGCCATTCTAAGAATGCCCTTAAGTGCCCCATCCCTCTGCCTGTGGCTGACAGACTCCACATCTCCTGGGCTGGCACCAAGCCCATGGTCAGCCACGTAAGCTTCGCAGTAAGTTTATTCTCCAAGAATAAACTCGAAGGGCAAGAGTCCAAGCATGTGTGCGCTTAAAATGTTGACCGAAATTTCCCATGTCCTAATGAAGGCTTCACCCCAAATGTCCCTGTGCCCTCCCTGTGTGAGGGCTCTGATTCCTCCAACACTCATGCTTTTTGGGGTGTCTTGGGGCACTGCACAGATTGTCCCCTGCGGTGCCTGGCCATATGCTGTGGCAGAGATGCAGCTGCCAAGGGTCTCTGACGGGGGCACTGTGGGCCGGACCGGGCCCCAGGGCTGCCTGGAAGCCAGGAGCTGGTGGGTGGAGCTGGTTCCTAACGAGGCAGCCCCAGGAGGCCTTTGCCCAGCAGGCATCAGGGCCAGGCCCACCAGCCCCCTGAGCCCTGGCCCCTCTGCCCTCTGCCGTGGGTGTGTCTGGCAGAAGCAGCGTGGGGTGCAGTCTGGGAGATGCAGCCCCCTCCACAGGCAGCCGGCTGGGAGGCCACGTGGCCCTCCAGACTGTGGGAGCCTCTGCGGCCCCCTGGCATCCCCAGTGCAGGCCTCCTGCCTCCACCTTTCCTGCCCCAGGGGGGTGCCTCTGCCCTGAGTGGAGCAGGTCTGGGTGTGGCTGATGGCCTGGCTTGTTTTACAGGCCTCAGAAGAGCGTGTGGCATGGCTCGGACCCCAGCGGGCGCAGGCTGACCGAGAGCTACTGCGAGACATGGAGGGCCGATGCCCCTTCCGTCACAGGCCAGGCCTCCTCGCTGCTGGGCGGCAGGCTCCTGGGGCAGAACGCCGCCAGCTGCCACCACGCCTACATTGTGCTCTGTATCGAGAACAGCTTCATGACTGCCTCCAAGTAGCCGCCGCCTGGATGCGGAGGCTGGAGAGGACGGGTTTGGAGGGAGCCCCCACTGCGGGCAGGGAGCGGCCGGCCAGCCCCTGCCCCAGGACCTGGCTGGCATACTTTCCTGTATAGTTCACGTGTCATATAATCCTCCAGAAATAAAAGGAAGCCAAAGAGTGTATTTTTTAAAAAGTTTAAAACAGAAGCCTGATGCTAAGATGCTCGCCTGCCCCAGCCCTGCCCTATGAGCCTGGCTGGCATGACCTGGTCGTGCGGCCTGGGTCAGGCAGGGTGTGGCATCGTGCCCTGTGCAGCCTCTTGGCCTGAACCAGACCTCAGCTTGATTTCGCAGGATGCTGACCCTGACTTCTGCTCTGGGAAGCTGTGCTCGCCCTGGCGGGTGCCGACTTCACTTCCTGCCTAGTACCTCCTTCTGTGCACAAAACCCAGACCTGTCAGCAGATGGGCCCTGGGGGCTTCGCCATACTCAGCACGGGGCCACCTGTCCCCCCTCCAGGATGTGTGCTCGCCCCGAGGTGGACGGGAGGGCGACTCAGATCCCTGGGGATAGGGGCAGCCCTTCTGCTCAGCTCTGGGCTGTTCTCCACAGCAACCCCAGGCTGGAGCAGATTTTCAAGCTCAGAGGCCTGCTGTGACCCCCAGCTCTGGCCTGTCCTCCACCACGCACAGGAGCCTGGAGCTGGCCCTGACATGGGGGCCTGTCCATCCTATGCTGGCCTCCCAAATGAGCCATGAGATACATCCAGAGCAGAGAGCTCCACCCTGGCCGATCCAAGCTGGGAGCTTCGAGGGACCCATGAGTTGGGGTATGGCAGCCTCCCATCTAGGGCCCCCATTCCATGCCCAGCACCCCTCTTCCAAAGTGTGGGTGCCCAGCACTGCCTCCGGCCTAAGCTGAGCCCACCCCCAGTTTCCTGCAGCAGAAGTGCTGGGGTTCTAAGTCTACCTGGACAGGGCTCAGAAAACCACAGGGAGCAAAAGGGCCTCCAGGAGCCCCCGGCCAGCACATGGCTCAGCCACACTGTCCAGCCAAGAGCCAGGACAGAACAAGGCCACGTCGAAGAGGCTGAGGCTGGCACGGGACACGTCGAGGCCACTGCGCAGGGCAGTCGTCGCTGTCTGCTGGGAAACCTGCACCCTTCCCTTCCCTGGGACTGAAAGGGGCCCCTGGGGTGCACACAGGCCGCCCTGTGGACGAGCAGAGCAGACACGAGGTGTGATGACGTCCTCTTGTCGCCATCACCCGAGATCCGGCAGCATCCACACGAGAGTCACTTGTTCTGTGGAGGGATGAGTGGGCTCAGGGCAGCGCCAGGCTGACCAGAGCACGGCCAACACGCACCTGCCTCGAGACAGACGAAACCTGCGGAGCGGGTTCTGTCACTGTGATGTGAAGCCAGTTCAGACAGGCAAATAAAAGTGGCCCTCTGCAATGACACTTGGTTTGCAAGCAGCCTTCACTGTCTCAAGAGCAAACTTCCTCAGGTCCTAGGAGCCTTTTAGCCCTGGAGTGCCCCACTGGTAGATCCTGAGGGAGGACAAGTGCGCACAGGTACACGCATGTACGCACAGGCATGCAGGGTGACACGGGGGGTGTGAGTGCGGACACAGGCGTGCAAGGTCACATCATGGGGTATACAGGCAGAGACATACACAGGTGTTGCAGTTATACACAGGTGTGCTTGGGCATACATGGGTGTGCACTGTTATATACAGGTGTGCCTAGACATACACAGGTGTGCATCAGCATACACAGGTGTACAGTTAAACACAGATGTGCCTGGGCATACACAGGTGAGCTTGGACATACATGGGTGTGCAGTTATACACAGGTGTGCCTGGGCATACACAGGTGAGCTTGCACATACACAGGTGTGCCTGGGCATACACAAGTTAGCTTGGACATACACAGGTGTGCCTGGGCATACACAGGTGAGCTTGGACATACACAGGTGTACAGTTATACACAGGTGTGCCAGAGCACAGGTACACAGGTATGCATGTGTGTATGGACACACAGACACGCTCAGGTCTCCCTGGCTGCCAGCTCTGACTTCAGAACTGTGGGAGTGGGTCTGCACCTGGGTCCCCAGTCCCTAAACCTGCATTCTCTGCACGGCTCCTGTGCCCTGTGGGCTCAGGCAGGACTCGCCATGCACACCCACAGCAGGATATGGCTTGCTCCCAGGGAACACTACATCCTAAGCCATCCCTGTTCTGGTCGCCAGGTGAGTGCAGGGCTCAGAGCCAGGCAGGTGGTGGGTGCAGTGAGCAGGCTGCGGAGGCAGCAGGCCCTCAGATCCGGGAGGTGCTGGGGGAGGGTGCTGATGGGGGTTTGGGCCTCCCAGTGACACTCTGGCCCATGGCACAGGTCCAGCCCACCTCTGCCCATCACATCCTGCTAGATCCACAGCCAGGAAATGGCTGGTGCAGACCCTTCCAGCAGGGTCCCCAGGGTGGCTGTGGCAGGGCCCTGGATGCCGGGACCACAGCCCCATCTGCCCAGCACTATCCGCTGACTCAGGCCATCCCACATGTGCAGCCTCTGCCTCAACCCTCATCCCAGGGCACTCCAAGATGCCCTGCACCCCTGAGATACCTCAGGGGACACTTGGGCCCAGCGGCCCCTTCCCAGCCAGAGATTTTGTCCCAGCTCTCCATGCTAAGCTGGCGAGCAGCCAGCCTCTCGCCTGGGCACTGCTGAGATGTGGCAGAGACCCCACAGGATAGGGCCATGGACTGGAGTGGGGGTGGCGGGAGGCTCAGCTCACGGGCACAAAGACCCCGAGTGGGCTGGTTGGGGAAGAAGGCTAGGACCCCTCTCCTGCCCTCCTTGCTGACTGCTGACCCTCAACCCCCAGGCCAGGTTGGCTTGGAATCAGAAGCCCTGCTCACATGCATGTGACAAGTGTGTTTAATGTATTTGGGAAGAGCACTCACATCACATCAGACGGTTCCACACCTGTGGGCAAGGCACTAACGCTCCTCAGACCCTGAGGCTGCTGAGACGCACTTCCGCAGCGCCCACCACACTGGCACTTGGACAACCCTGCAAACCCAGTGTGCTGACGCCAGGAGGATGGACAGCGGCTGGGGACAGGTCTCAGCTGCAGCATCAGGACCTGCCGTCTAAGGCCCCCTAGCCAGGCAAGCCCGCACACACTGAGGCCGGCACGTCCACGGTGACCAGGACCAATCCTCTCTGGGCTGGCGTGAGCATGGGAGCAGCTGAGGACCGCAGGTCAGGATTAATGCACTTTGGAAGGGCAGCCAGGACCATGGAGGGCTCTGAGGCAAAGCCCTTGGAGCTGGGGAGAGGAACTAGCTCCGAGGACCAGAGCCACTGCTGCCCTCTGATGGGGACTTTTCTGCCACCAACCTGAGATGACTTTCCCACAGAGACAGAGAAGCCCCATGCAGTTCTTCATTCTACGTCAGTTAAAAAAAAAGGAGAGCATTTTTCAAAAGGCAAAAGCACCAAGGACAACCAGGAAAGTCACAGCTCAGCTATGCCCGGGGGTCCAGGCTCCAAGGACGACCAGGAAAGTCACAGCTCAGCTGCGCCCGGGGGTCCAGGCTCCAAGGACGACCAGCATGTCACAGCTCAGCTATGCCCGGGGGTCCAGGCTCCCACCCTGCCCTAGAGGCCTCACAACTCCTATGGGGCCAGTGTCCCCTGAGCTGCTGTCTAAGGCCACTTTGTCAGCCCTGGGGGACACACAGGATTTGTCTCGGGCTTCCCAAGGGTGTGAGCCAATAAGGCCTGGTGGACACAGGAGCCCACCACCCACCTCTTCCAGCAACCAAAGCCAGCGGGGCACAGCACGGGGACAGCATGGCCACCCTGAGTGTCGCCAGCAGGCTGCGGCCACTACTAGAGTGCAACCCAGGGCAGGGGAGAGTCTTAGGGGCCTGCTAGCAGGACAAGCAGAGGCCCCCATGGCTAAGGCAGGCGGCCCTCGAGGTGGGGGTCACAGGGGTGCACCGAGGGCCACCTGCAAAGTTACCACAGTGCTCCCCCAGAGTCATTGGCTCATGTTCTGAACGCTGACACTCAAACGATGCTGCAAACCCAGCGTGCTGACGCCAGGAGGATGGACAGCCGGCTGGAGACAAGTCTCAGCTGCAGAGTCAGGGCCTGAGGCTTGGGCGG
Source organism: Cacajao melanocephalus (assembly GCA_963573385.1). NCBI lineage: Eukaryota > Metazoa > Chordata > Mammalia > Primates > Pitheciidae > Cacajao > Cacajao melanocephalus. The sequence goes on along the minus strand of CAUYLG010074516.1, from coordinate 36,340 downwards.
GGCCTGGAGTGTAGGCGGAAGGGGCTGGCACCGGGCTCAGGAATCCAGCCGCCTGTGGGGCCGGGGCTAGGTCGCTCTGTCTCTGCTCCCCAGAGCCCAGCCCCGCAGCCTGCAGGCCATCTTCTGGGGAGAGCCTCGGGCTCTGGGCTGGCAGCAGGCTTCTGAGGTCCTTGTCCTGCACGCTCAGCGCCAGTGCATCCTTCTCCTCTGCGGGACTCCTCAGGTCCTGTGCCAGGGGCAGCGGCTGGTGGCGTCCCCGCTGGCAGTGCCGCAGGCCATCCAGCATGGCCCCCAGGAAGTAGATGATGGACAGGAGCAGGAAGTACACAGAGTATAACCAGAACTGCAAAGAGAGGCAGGTGAGGTGGGTGGGGAGGGCCCGGCTGGATGCTGGCCCCCCACGCCCTAACACCTGCTCCTGGGGTCTCCAGACCTTCCAGCTCAGAGGCTAACCCCGAACACTGCGCAGCAGCCAGAGGCCAGGCCCGGGAGCAGGTGCCACAGTGCCCACCACCAGACCCCCTTCCCGCCACAGCCTGGTACAGGCCTGAAGGGGGGCTCCCACCGCTTTCCAAGAACCCCTCAGAACCCAGCATGTGGCCTGCTTCTGGGTGGCCTGCAGCATCAGCTCCCGAGGGCCCTGCTCTGTGGGGCCTGGTGCCCACCCATGGTGCCAAGACAGCAGGGGGCAGGGGACACCCATGAGGGCCAGAACGTCCTGCTTTGCAGAGCTGGGTGAGGGGAGCCACAGCAGGTGACCAGGAGCTGTTCCCCAGGGCTTCATGCCCAGAATGACCCCTCAGGAGCCTGCACACGGAGCCTGTCTCCACCTTGGCAGCAGAAGCTGCACTGCAATGACCAGAAGGAGGGGCGCCAGCACTGGCCACGTCTCTCCCGGTTCTCACAGCCGCCACGGGCAGGAGGGACTGGAAATGTTCCTGGGATGCCAGGGAGAGACTTGATCATTCCTGGAGGTGCAGGGGTTTCAGGAGGCTGCGGTGCTCTCAGGACTCTGCCAGCCAGAGCCCAGTGAGACCCGCTCAAGACCCCTGAGGCCCCAGTCCACGCCCACAGACCAGAATCCTGCAGCTCAGCGGCACCGGCTCCCTTCCAGGAAAGCTGTTTTCAAAGCAAACTCAGGAAGAGGGGCTGACATGCTTCTCCCTGTTCTTCTCCTACCCAAGACACTGAGATACACACACAGGAAGACTCTGAAAGTGGGAGCAGGCGGGCAGAGCACCAGGCCTGAGGAGCTGCGCCACACAGAGCTCCCTGGTGCCTTTCTTTTCGTCTCAGATATTTCGCAAATGAAGAAGGCAGCAAGCTGGAAATGCCAACAGATGCAGGCAAAAGAGCCCATGAAAGCGGCTCTCTCCAGCCTAAAGACCAGGAAAGGGAGGGCCCAGCATGAAGAAAGACCCTGAGACAGTAATCACCTGCTCCTACCAGACACCAGACCTTGGCTCCACCCACCACACCAGCAAGGAGACCCCCACACCCCCAGCCTGTAACAAGTACCCCCAAGTCCCCTGTGGGGTGGTGTCAGACAACACCAGTGGGCACTACAGCTTTCACTCCCATCGGCTGGTAAAGACCCCGACTCTCACCCCCATGGAGTCAGCAGAGACCACAGGGATGCCTAGACTTTTGTCCCCAAAGCCTCATGAAGTCAGTGGAGACCATGCGGGGAGCCAGGCCTCTTACCCCAGGGGCATCCAGGAGGCCACAGGAGGAGCTGGACTCCCATCTTTGCCTGGCAACAAGAAGGAGCCCCCACCCAGCCACCCATCCTCCCTCAGGTGTCACAAAGGCTGAGTGGGAACCTGGACTTCCACCCCACCTGGCTGTAGCGAGGTGCACACCCCACATGACCTGCTGGAGCTGCGCCAGCCAAGACAGGATGCTGAAATAAGGTCCAATCTCATTACACCATACCCAAAATGCTTGCATTTCACTAAAAAAGTCCCTCAGCCTCCCAAACCACAAAGATCTCAACTGAAAGACAATTAATAGACACCAACACTAAGACAACAGGGATGGTAGAATTATTCAAGAAAGATCTTAAACCAGCCACCATAAAAATGCTTCAGTGAACAATAGCAAACATGCTGGAAACACACGAAAAAAAACCACAGTCTCAGCAAAGAGGAGAAATAAAAAAGATTAGAACTGAAAAATACAATAACCAAAACTTTAAAACTTAATGACCCATCTCAATAACAAAACAGAAGAGGCAGAGAAAAGAATCAGTGAACTGGAGTGAGAATAATAGAAATTATCCAATCTGAACAAAAGAAAAAGAGTGAAAAAAAATGAACAATGCCTCATTCCTTGTGGAACTACATAACAAAGATCTAACATTTGTGACACAAGGGCTCTAAAAAAAGGGGGGGGGGGAGAAAAGGAGTGGGGTTAAAAAAGCACTTCAGGAAACAACAGCTGAAAACTTCCCAAATTTGGTGAGACACACACTGCAGATTCATGAAGCTTAGTGAACCTTAAATAGAAAACCCAAACGAGACCACACCAACACACACCATATTTAAACTTCTATAAGCTAAAGATAAAAATAAAAAATGTTGGCAGTGGCCAGAGAAAAATGACACCTTATGGGCAAACAATTTGAATGACAGTAATCTGTCATCATAAATCCTGAAAGCTTTGAGAAAAGGCACCACATTTCTCACATGCTGAAACAATAACAACATACTGTCTACCCAGCATCCTATATCCAGTGAAAACATCCTTTGAGAAAAAAAGAGAAATCAAGACACTCTCAGATGAATAAAAACTAAGAGAATAATTTGTAACCAGCAGAAGATCTACCTAAAATAATGGCAAAAAAAAAAAAAAAAAAGTTCTCTAAACAGAAAGGAAATTACTAAAGAAGAAAGGAATCTTGAAATAACAGGAAAGAGGAAATACCATAATAGGTAACATTATGTGTAAATAAAACAGACTTTCCTTCCTGAGTTTTCTAAAATATGTTTGACGATTAATGCAAAAATTACATTATCTTATGTGGCAATAACAGTATGCAGAGAAAATATTTCAGATAATTGTACTATGTAGTGGGAGATGACAAAGTGACATAAAGGAAGGCAAAGTTTCTATACTTCACTCAAACTGGTAATGTAATACATAAAGCAACCACAATAGCTGTACTAAGTGCATTCAAAAACACAATAGATAAACCAAACAAAATTGTAAAGGATGTGCAAATAACCCACTGGAAGCTATAAAAAATGTAAACAGAAACTAAAAACAGAGAATAAATGAAAAATTAAAACTGAAATGGCAGACTTAAGTCCTAATATAAAAATTATCACATTAAATATAAATGGTCTACATACACCAAATGTAAGACAGAGAATAGCAAAGTAGATCTAAAAACATGACTCAACTACACGCTGCCTACAAGAAACTCACTTCATATATACCAAGATGGGATGGATGAAAGTAAAACAAAGAGGTATCATGCAAACATTAATCAAAGAAAAGCAGGGGTGGCTACATCAGCTAAGTAAACTTCAGAGAAAAAAAAAAAAGACCAGAGGCAGAGATAGACACGATATAATCCCACAATTACATAATTGACAAGAGGGCAGTCCACCAAGACAAATTACAATCCCAAATGTGTATGCAACAAACAAAAGAGCTGCCAATATGTGATGCAAAAACATGACAGAACTGAAAGGAGAAACAGATCCACAATTATACCTGGGAGACTTCAATATCTCTCTCTCAATGATAATAAAAGTAGACAGAAAATCTACAAGAATTGAGATGAAATCAACACCTTGTGTATGCAACAAACAAAAGAGCTGCCAATATGTGATGCAAAAACATGACAGAACTGAAAGGAGAAACAGATCCACAATTATACTTGGGAGACTTCAATACCCCTTTCTCAATCATAATAAAAGTAGACAGAAAATCTACAAGAATTGAGATGAAATCAATACCATCAGCCAATAGGATCTGATCAGCATTTACAGAACACTCCCCCCAAAAAGCAGAATATACATTTTTTCCAAGTGTCCACAGTATAACAAAACATAATATTCTGGGTCCTAAATCTTAACAAATTTGTAAGGACTTAAATAATATAGAATGTGTTTTCTGATCACAATAGAATAAAAAATAAATAACAAAAGATAACAAGAAAATCTCAAAACACTTGGAAATTAAACAACAAAATTTGAAATGATGATGAGTCAAAAAATACGCTGAAATGAGTGAAAATGAAAACACAGCCTATTAAAATTTGTAGGATACAACTAAAGTAGCACTGAGCGGGAAATTTATACTGTTAGACGCATAAATTTTTCTAATCAATATCTCACCTCAAGAACTTAGAAAAAGAAGAGCAAAATAAATCTAAAGCAAACAGAGGGAAGGAATTAATAAAGTTCCAGCCAGTACAGTAAGTCAAGGAAAAGAAATAAAAGATATACAAATCAGAAAGGAAGAAATATGTAAATATATTTTATTTCATAGAATATACCTTTATTTCATAGAATATTTGCATATTTCTTCCTTTCTCATCTGTATATCTTTCACAACATAATTATCTACATAGAAAATCTCAAGTAATTTCAAAAACAAAGACCAAAAAATGGAAAATCCTTCTAGAATAAGTAAGCTCAGCAAAATTGCAGGCTACAAGATAAACACATAAAAATCAACTGTATTTCTATACAATAGCAATAAACACATATACACTGTTATAGACTGAATTGTGAACCCACCCCCCAATTCATAAGTTAAAGCCCTAACCCACAATGTCACTGCATTTGAAGATAGGGCCTTTAAAAAGGTAACTAAGGTTAAATGAGGTCAGAAAGATGGGGTCTTACTCCAACCTGACTGGGTGTGCTTATAAGACAGAGATACCAGGGAAGAACATACATAGAAAAAACACCACATGAAGACAAAGAGTGAAGATGCCAACTGTAAGCCAAGGAGAGGGGCATCAGGAGAAACCAACCTGCCAACACTTTATCTCAGACTTCCAGCCTCTGGAGCTGTGAGAGAACATATTTCTGTTGTTTATGTTACCCAGTTTGTGAAATTTTGTTATGGTAGCCCAAACAGACTAATGCAGATAACAAATTTCAAAATATGGTTTGATTCACTTAAAAATGTATATATAAACTAAAAACATGCACAGTACTCATATGCTAAAAACTACAAAATGCTGAAAGAAATCAAAGATCTAAATAAACTGAAAGATATACCATGTTCATGGATTGGAAAACAACACAATAAACGTCAATTCTCCCAAAATTGATACACTGGCTTAACTGCAATTCCTAACAAAATCTGAGCAAGAGTTTCTGTAGATACAGACAAGATTACTCTAAAATGTATACGGAAAGGCAAAAAAACTATAATAGTGGAAAAAATTCTGAATAAAAAGAAGTTGGAGCAGTCAGTCTATCCAATAAACACTGTTATGGACTGAATCGTGAACCCATTCCCTGATTCACATGCCAAAGCCCTAACTCGCAATGTCACTGCATTTGAAGATAGGGCCTTTAAAAAGGTAATTAAGGTTAAATGAGGTCAAAAGGATGGAGTCTTACTCCAACCTGACTGGGTGTGCTTATAAGAAGACAGAGATACCAGGGAGGAACATACACAGAAAAAACTTGCCATAAAGCTTCCAATTTCAAAACTTACCATAAAGCTTCATAACCAAGACAGTGTAATATTGGTACAAGAGTAAACACACAGTTCAATGGAACAGAATTAAAAAAACATACACAGACTCACATACATATGCTCAACTTTTGACAAAGGTGCAAAAGCAATTCAATGGGGAAAGCTAAGTCTTTTCAACAAATGATGCTGGAATAAATGGATACACACAGGCCAAAAAAAGTGACCTCAACCTAAACTTCACACCTCATACAAAAATTAACTCAAAGCAGATCAAAGACTTAAATGTAAAAACACGAAACTTTAAAAAAGAAATCTGGGGAAAATCTTCTGAATTTAGGGCCAGGCAAAGAGTTTCCATAAAAGGAAAAACTGTCAAATCAGACCTTATGGGAGTTAAAAAACACTTGTTCTGTAAAAAACCACGTTTAAGTAGATGAAACCACAAGCTAGAGTTGGGGAAAAAATTGCAAACTGTACATATCCAAAGAAGGACCAATATCTGGAACAAACAATGCTTAAAACTCAAGAGTATAAAAATGAACAATCCGATGAGAAAATGGGCAGAAAACACGAAGAAACATGCAAATGGAAAACAAGGACATAAAAAGATTTTCAACATCATTATCCACCAGGGAAATGCAAATTAAAACCACAAGGAAATATCACTACCTCTACTCCAATGGCTAAAATAAAAAATAGTTGCAACTTGAAACCCTGAAGATGTCGTGACTGGATGTCTCCAAGACTGGTGGTGGCAGGTGGTAACATAAAACGGTCCACCTGCCTTGGAAAGTGGGCAGCTTCTTAAGAAACAGGCAAGTGCCTTGTGACCCAACACTTGCACTTCTGGGCATGTATCCCAGAGAAACGAAAATCTATATTCACGTAAAAACCTACAAAAGAATATCTGCAGCAGCTTTATTTGTAATACCCCAAAACCGGAAACAAGTCTTTCAATGGTGAATAGTTAAATCAAGTGTGGTGTATCTATACCCTGGAACACCACTCAGCAGCAAGAAGGAATCAGCTAGTGCCACAGTAACAATCTGGATGAGTGCCCAGAGAACCATGCTGAGTGAAAAGCGCCAGGCCCTAAAGGACACACAACACTCCTGAAACGACAAAATTATACACGCCGAGAAGAGGGTAGTGGTTGCCAGGGATTAAAGAGAAGGTGAGGGTGGGAACAAGGTGGGCGTGGCTACAAAGGGCAGCATGAGGGATCGCTGTGGGGATAGAACGTTCTGGATCCTGAGTGTATGGTTGTGATGTGGATGCTGGCTGTGATGTGCTACAGAACCGTGAGATGTGAGCAGCGGGAAAACTGCGTGCGGGGTGCCTGGATCTCCCTGTACTATTTATTAAACAGCATGTGAATATCAGATTACCAAATATAAAGCTTACTTTAAAAACCAGGCGAACCCAGGCGAGCTCCAGGCCTGGCTGCTCCCTGTGCTCCATCATGGCTCCCACGCATCTCCAGACTCCACCCTACCAAGCCTGACTCCTGGTCCTGCTGTTGTCCGTGTGCGGGACGAAGGAGTGGACACTCAGCACCCAGGTACGGGGGGGGGGGGCAAGATGAGCTGGCGCCACCCTCCTCTAGGCCAAACAGGGTGTCTAGCCAAGAGCAAAATGCCCCACGAGTTACTTTTTAACCTGGAAATCAAAGCAGCTGGAGAAAAGTCCGTGTGCTTTTTCCTATGTGACAAGAGGCCACCAGGAACCACAGGCCAGAACCTGCCTCTGCCTCCTCACAGCCCCCACGGCTGCACCACCATGTGGGAGGGGCCAGGACCAGGACCAGCTGAGGAAGGGAAGGGGCTTCCTCGTGACTAGCCCTCTGGGGAAGAACTGCTCCACCCCCTGCACCAACCCCCCATGTGCCCTTGGAAGCCCACTGCGAGGGGTCTCCTCCACGGGGCAGCTGCAGGGGCACAGGGTCCCTAAAGGGCCCTTTAGCGTCTGCCCCTCTGGCTACCAGAGCTGAACAAGAGGCCACCACAGAAGAATGGAGGTGGGGGACACAGTAGTGGGGGGCATGCAACACCCAGAGGCAGGTGAAAAGCCAGGCCCAGCCCGGCTGGGGCCACATCGGGCCCTTGGAGTCTCCCTGGGACAGGCGCTCCTTGCCCATACACACAGGCAGCCACCGCTGTCTAGGGGCAGAGCTAACTAGGGGCTCCAAGAATGGGGGGGCCTCCTCTGGGATGCTGGGGCCCCTTGAGGGCCAGCTGGATGGCTGCCAGCATCCCCACCCCAGGACCATGCAGCCAACGGAGACCTTCCAGGCCTTTCTTCTACAGACCTGAGAACAGCCCAGCCACCGTCCACCCAGGCTAGGTCTGGACCTGTTCATGCCCGGGCCTCAGAGGCTCACCCGTCCGAGTGTTCACACCTGGGTCGGGGGTCGTGCCCCCGGAGGTAGAACAGGGCCACGAGGGCTGCCAATATGGACAGGCCCTAATGACACTGGGGCTGAAGGATGCATTTCCACGAGCAACCAACAGCCATCCTCACCTAAAGGCATTTACAAGCCGAAGGGGCAGCCTGCTACTGCCCAGGCCTCACCCGAAGCTCTGGAGTCACTGAGGCTGAACAGACTGGGCGCCCTTGGAGGATCAGGGCCAACCCTGACAGCCCTCCTGCCCAGCGACCTGGGCCCCAGGTGGACAAAGCCCTTGTCCCATCTGCCAAGGGCATCTGCGTAGCAGCAGGCTAGGGGGCAGTCCCGGGGAGCCCAGAGAGCCTCTCCCACCGCGCCCTCCATGGCTGATTTCAGCTCACTCAGAGACCCTGTCTTGGTTGGGGCCACCAGGAATTAAAAGCGTGTTTTCCAGCTCTTCTCAGAAGCAGCAAAAGCCAGCCTGTGGCGGGAAGCGGGAGAGTGCCGCAGAGGCCTGTGCTCCAGCACTGTTAAGAGCCTCTGCTCAGCTCTCCTGAAGAGAACAAAGCTCACGTGGCCTCTAGCCAGGGCTCAAGGACACCACATTCCAGCAGCCACAGGCAGAAAGCAGAGACCAGGTACGCCACGGCGAGCAGAGGCTCTGCCGCTCCCACCGAGGCCCAGGACCCGACAGACGCTCCCGCCCACGACAAACACGGAGCCCTGCTGGGGCCTCTCTCACTTCCTGCCCTTGCTGGCCAGTGTGTCCCCCTGGAAGCCCCAGGCCCACACCCTACGCCCCCAGCCCACCGTGGCCTCCACATCAGGTGGGCACCAAGAGGCCCCGGCAGCGTTCCCACAAGGAGCGTCTGTCCCCGACGACACGCCTGAAACCGGCTCACCTGCTGGCGGACGGGGAGGCCCAGGCCCCGGACGTCTGAGACGATGAAGGTGATGACGGTCTTGACAATGGTGGCAAAGAATGTGTTGACCCCGAAGACCAGGGCACAGAGTTCTTTAGACAGAGAAGCCGCGATCTGAAAGCTGGACAAGAAGAGCGACGATCAGGCGCTGCCGGGAGAACGAGACGCAGCAACAGGGGAAAGCCTGCAGCCCAGCTCCCACCACCCACGACCCACTCGGCAGCCACGGGGCCTCAGGGGATGCACAAGCCCCCCCACCAGAGCCCCACCTCCCCCACACATGCCCACAGCCCAGCTCCCACCACCCATGACCCACTCCGCAGCCACGGGGCCTCAGGGGATGCACAAGTACCCCCCACCAGACCCCCATCTCCCCCACACATGCCCACCCTCACCAGGCAGGAGCCAACACCCAGGCTGCCCACCCTCGAGGGGCCACTCTGCGAGCTGCTACATCCCCTTGGCTCAGTTCAGGGAGAGGGTCCCTTATCCAAAATGCCTGGACTATAAGTTTGGGATTTTGGAATACTCGCATATACATAATGAGGTATCCTGAGGATGGGACCCAAGTCTAAACATGAAATTCATTTATGTCTCATACATACTGTATCCATACATCCGGAAGGTGATTTTATACAATATTCTGAATAATTTTGTGCACAAAGAAGCTTCCGACTGTGTTCTGACTGAGACTCATGGATCAAGGTCAGGTGTGAGACTTTCCACTAGGCTGTCTTTTCAGTGCTCAAAAACTGTCAGATTTTGGAGTATTTCACATTCTGATTTTTTTTTTTTTTTTTTTTTTTTGACGGAGTCTCACTCTGTCGCCCGGGCTGGAGTGCAATGGCACAATCTCAGCTCACTGGAACCTCCGCCTCCCAGGTTCAAGTGATTCTCCTGCCTCAGCCTCCCGAATAGCTGGGATTACAGGCGTGCAACACCATGCCTGGCTAATTTTTGTATTTTTAGTAGAGACGGGGTTTCACCACGTTGGCCAGGCTGGTCTCAAACTCCTGACCTCAGGTGATCCATCTGCCTCAGCCTCCCAAAGTGTTGGGATTACATGCATGAGCCCCCACGCCTGGTCAAATTCTGGATTTTTTATTGGGGATGCTGAATCTATACAATGGGTGCCACAAAACACAAACTCAAGAAGATGCCCAGAAGGGCTCCCTGAGCTCTGGGACAGACCAGGTTACAGCCATCTCAGAACGCTCAGAAAATCATCCTCAAGGGAACTTCTGGGCACAGACAGAAAAGTCTGGAACGAAAATCTTTCATGATCAAATGTTTGATAAATTAGGGGAAGAGCAGTGAAATCAGAGTCGGTGGGCGAGCAGCCGGGCAGGGTGGGCCCTGGAGGTGAGTGGCAGTTGGGTAGAGGGGGCCCTGGAGATGAGTGGCAGCTGGGTAGGGCGGGCCCTAGAGTGAGTGGCAGCTGCTTAGAGCAGGCCAAGGAGGCAGGGTGAGCCCTGGGGGTGAGTGGCAGCTGGGTAGGGCGGGCCCTGGGGGCAGGGTAGGGCAGGGCCTGGAGGTGAGCGGTGGCGTGCACATGTCCAGGAATGAAGGCGTCACATTCCTCACATGGAGAGGTGACATGCCAGGCTTCTGGTGCTCTGCAAACAAACTAGTCTTTGAATGCAGTTCCAATTAAAATCCACAAAGTGCCTGGACAAAAAACATCCTAAAGTTCACCTTAAGAAAAAATAAACAAAAATGCCCTGAAACCCTTCAGAGAAAAAAAAAGATGGCCAAGCAAGATGGCCGTCACAGGCTGGGGCAGCAAGAGCCCAGGGCGGGCCTTGGGGAGCGTGAAGCAGGCGGCTACCCCGGAGCATGCAGAAGGGCCCCCAAGTGTGGCAGGGAAGGAGAGAAGGGTGAGCTGGGCTGCCCACGCCAGGAGCTGCCTGCATGTGGGGAGGATGGCGAAGTGCAGGGCCGGGAACATCCAGGCAGGGTAGTGAGGGGTCAGGCCACGGGCGCAGAGGGCACAACGTAAGGACCGGCAGGGCGCTCTCAGTTCAGACAGGCTCGTGGCAGCGTCAGCCCCAGGGGGACGGTCCATGGGGTGAGGGAGGCAGGGCCTGAAGGCCACTCCGGAAGCGAAGCCCAGGGTCCTCCCAGGAGGCAGGAGAGAGGGGACAGGCCAGAGAGGCAGGGGCTGGTGTGAGTGGGCAGGGTCAGTGTCTGAGTGTGTCAGTGTGTGTGGTCTGAGCGTGTGGTGAGTGTGCCAATGTGCGGGTACGTCTATGACCGTGTGAGAGTGTGGTGTGTCCATGCATGTGTGTTCATGTGTGAGTGTGGTGTGTATCCCCCTGTGAGCGTGTGGTGTGTTCATGTGAGTGGAATGTCCATGTGTGAACATGTGGTGTGTGTTCATGAGTGTGTGGTGTGCGTCCATGTGTGAGCATTTGTGTGTCTGTGCGGTGTGAGTGCCTGGTGTGGGTGTGAGCTGAGCATGAACTTACGCAGGTGCCTGCTCTCCCTCCTGCCTGGGTGGGATCTCAGCAGCCTGGGACCTGGAGGGCGGGGCTGTGAGCCCAGCAGGCTTCAGAGAGGAGCGCAGGCGGAGGGCCTGGGGGAGGAGCAGGACGGCACAGGCAGGGTCCCAGGGAGACGTAGGGGGGATCCTAGTCAGAGCCAGGTGGCTGGCGGGGTCCGAGGTGTCACAGCCGCTGGGGCGCGGCAGGAGGTGGGAGCACCCAGGAAGCGCCTGCCCACTCCGGCTCCCCAGACCCTTCTGGAACTCACGTGGCGATGGGCATGAGGAACTGGTAGGAGCCGCGGAAGAGCACGAAGGCCGCGTAGCACAGCCAGATGTGGCTCTGGTGGCGCATGTGCGATAGAAGGAAAACCAGCCCCGCCTGCGTGGCCGTGACACCCGCGATGAGCAGCTTGGACCATCGCGCCCAGCGGATCTTCACGAAGCCCGCGGCGAAGGACGTGATGGCACCTGGGGGGGTGAGGGGTGGGGCGTCACGGCGGCCCTGGGGGGACATGGGGCAGGAAAAGGTGGGGGGAGTCCAGGGGAAGGAGCCACGGGAGCCTCCGGGAAGGAGCCGCGGGGCAGGGGGAGGTGGGGGGAGCCTCGGGGAAGGTGCCGTGGTGGGGGCGGGGGGGTGCCGGTTCCCGGGCGCGCATACCCAGCAGCGTGGAGGCGGCGTCAGCCGCGCCGTTGTAGACCCGCGCGCTGTTGGTGGTGGGGTCCACCTCGTTCCACAGGATGTGCATGTAGTAGACCACCAGGTAGTAGCCGGCGGAGTTGAAGACCCACCAGAGGGACCAGAGGCGCAGCTGCGGCCGCCGCAGGCTGCTCCCCAGCTCCCGCAGCATGCGCGCCAGCACGGAGCCCCCGCAGGCCGCCCGCAGCGCGCGCCCCAGCTTCCTGCCTGCGCCGGGGTTGATGCGCTCCAGCTCCGAGGCGGAGCCCGAGGGTTCACGCCCCGCCGCGCCGCGGTTGAAGAAGAGGCTGCGCTTGGGGCGCTTGAGGAAGAGGGCGAGGACCACGCTGAAGGTGAGGAAGGCCAGCGAGATGTAGTTGAGCGTGGAGAAGGAGACCCCGCCAGCGGTGACCAGCAGCTGGCCGAGCACCGAGCTGGTGAAGACGCCCAGCAGCACCGCGGCGCGAGAGTAGCTGGCCACACGCTGGTAGCGCGCGGGCTGCACCAGGGAGAAGACGTAGGAGGAGTAGGCGATGCGCGCGGCCATGGTGACGCTGTAGAAGAACTCCATGAGCTGCATGTGTGCCACGGAGCGGCCCAGCAGCAGCAGCAGCCACACCGACACGTAGCTCAGGCCCTGCAGCAGCAGCACGGGCGTGTAGCGCAGGTAGTCGGTGAGCAGGAACACGGGCACCAGCACGGCCAGGTAGGAGTAGGGCAGCACCGGCGTGATCTCGTTGGTGACCTGCGGACGGGCGAGCGTGAGCCCCTCCAGGCGTCAGCGACTGTGCGGCTTCGGGGGACCTGGCCCTCCCGAGGCCATTGCTGCTGACTGCTTCACTGCCTGATGTGACCCCACCCCCCAACACCCCTCTGTCCCTCCCTTTCTGATCAGTCTCGGCAGCCTGGGAGCATTTGCCTGCAGAAAGTTGGCAGTGGCCACGGAAGTCATCGTCATTAACAATACTGTTGTTCTAAGCTTCTCTATTTTTTTTTTCCTGAGAGGAACTCTCACTCTATAGCCCAGGCTGGAGTGCAGTGGCTACAACCTCCACCTCCTGGGTTCAAGCAATTCTCTCCCGACTCAGCCTCCGAAGTAGCTGAGATGACAGGCATGTGCCACTACACCAGGCTAATTTTTGTATTTTTAGTAGAGATGGGGTTTCACCATGTTGGCCAGGCTGGTCGGGAACTCCTGATCTCAGGTGATCCACCCACCTTAGCCTCCCCAAGCGCTGGGATTACATGCGAGAGCCACCACGCCGGGCCAGCTTCTCTATTTTTAATAGAATAAAAACGTTTTTGTTTCATCTTAAACAATATGGAAGCCAGAGCTGTAACCCATACACATTCACAGCAACACAAGCTCCTTCCATCATCACTGGAGAGAGGCAAAAACAGAAGACAGGAGAGGAAGGGCAGGGCCAGGAAGAGCAGGTTCATGGGTGGGACTGCAGGGAACCCGGTAGGGGAGAAAGACAGGAGTGAAGAAGGGCAAAGAGAGGGAACAGGCGTGGGGAAGGGCCAAGGGCCCTGGGGTGCGCACTCCCATCTCACGCTTGTCCCCAGAGCAAGGTCTTCAAGGCCAGGCTCTAACCCAGGGGCAAGGAGGGGGCCAAGTGCCCCTGGAGCCACCCCGCACCCACCCCGGAGAGGCATTACAGCCTGTCAGCCTGCCCAGCCCCGCCTCCCCCATCACGTGTTATGTGGGAACTCAGCTCCACAGCCTTGGCTGCTGAGCTGCCGGTGGACACTCCAGGCCTGGCTTCCATGCCTGTGGCCTCAACACACAACCACCTTCCATGGGAACTTAGGGCTGGGCATGGGGCGGGGGTGCTGTCTCCTGCAGGACCAGCTCAGTGGGCATTGCCCCAGACTCTCCTCCAGGCAGGCAGCAAATCCCCTCAGCTGGCTTGGCAGGGGCTGGGGCTGCTGTGGGCACACCTGGGCACAGTCCAGAGGAAGAGGCCCCAGTCCTGTGAGGCCCAAGCCGCTGGCCCTGCCCCTCCCTGGGGACTGATGTGGGAGCCACCCTGTGCTTGGAACCTCCCTGGGGCCCAGGTGCATTTTCAGCAGATGGCCCCGCCCAGGGGCCCCACCAGACCCCACCTCAGATCTGCTGGGGGTTGGCACCAGGTGAGCCAGCAGGGTCTTGCTGGACTCTGGGCCTCCTGCAGGCCCCACCCAACTCAGGCCTGACCAGCAACAACCCCACAGCTCTGCTCCTGCTGCCCCATGTGACCTCCACCCCTGCCAGCCACACTTGACAGGACCAAACCCTGGGTCAGCAATGGGGGCTGCCCAAGTCACACCACTCCCTCAACCCAGGGCCTCTCAGCTTTGTGTGGCACACCCAAATGTGTGGCCCGATGTGCTCAGGGCCTGGCCACCGGTGACTGTGAACAGCTGAGGAATAGGACCCTGCAGCCAGGCTTGTGGGTCGGGGCCAGCATGCTGAGAAGCTTCCAAGGGGTTTGGGGGAAGGCTACCCAGAGACCCCACCCGAGGCCACCCTGAGGTTGCACCCCGGAGCCTGCACCCTCATTGAAGCCAGGCTGCCCCGAAGACTGTGGTCCCAGTAGCACCGAGCACCCAAGGTCCCTCCCGTGCTCCGTCCTACCCAGGACACTCCGGGACACACTCAATGCAGGTCAGGCACCGGGAGGCTGAGTGACCAGGCCGGGTCACAGGGAGCCTCAGGGCCAGCCACCAGCTTCTGCACTGTGTTTACAGCAAAGCCCTGGGGACATCAAACAGCCCCTCTGTGGGCAAGCTCTCCTGGCCGACTGCCTGCTTGACTCGGGAGACTTCTCATCAGGGCCAGCCCAGAGAACTCCTACAGAGTCCGAAAGAAGAGGCTCGGAGACAAGGGCCCTCCTAGCACCTCAGGGATGCCGACCCCCAGACACAGGAGGCGACGAGGGGCCATGGGAGCCCCAGCCCCCAGCCAGGGCACAGGTCCTGCCCACAGCCCAGAGTCAAAATGGTAGACAGCCAGCAGAGGCTCCCCTAGAGCCCACGGCTCTCTGGAAAAGGGCGGCCAGGAGTCCTAGGAGCCTCACCCACCTCTGAATGAATGGAGCATACGTCATTTCTCTTCCACCAGGAGCCGGCTCTGCAGGCCAGGGCCTCCCAGGTACCTCCTGGTCTTAGTTGAGACTCCCAGTGCAGTGCTCCCCTTTGGCAGACCATGGGGTCAAGGTGGAGCCTGAACACCCCCCAGCACCCCCCCAGGGCCCTCCCGCTCCTCTCCCTGCACCGCCTCAGTGGCCCCTTCTTCCCCTTCCTCAGACTTGGCAGGTGGACAGCAAGGAGGCTCTGCCCAGAGCTATGACCTGCGTCCCACTTACAAGGCTGCTGGGGGAGGGCCACCCACAAAGGTCCCAGCAGGGAGGTGGCATGTGTCAGGCAGCCACGGCTCTGACACGATTACAGGCTCCTGCTGCCTGAGCCCAGCGTCCGCCCCGCTCTCCAGAGCGCTCGGGTCAGGTCCAGGCTGATGGGCAGAGTGCAGGGAACTGCGCCCATATCAACACCTGGTCGGCTTCAGGGCAACTTCTCTGAACAGGGAGGTGGCAAGCTGGGCAAGGCCGAAGGCAGACAGGCAGGACGTGAGGGCAGGGCTGGGCAAGGGGCAGCAGAAGGACCAGTTGCCACAGAAGGGCACCCAACAGGGACTGGCTGAGGCCGAGGCATTGGCCGTGGGTCGAGAAGGGCTGCTGCGCACAGGGCCCTGGGCCGGGGTCTCCCTGGAGGAGGGTGGGGGCTGCAGCTCGCACCACACAGCACAGTTCCAGCGGGGGCCCAGGCAACCTCCACCTACCCAGGAGCACCTCACAGACCCGGCCGGGGAAAGTGCTCTCAGCTGACACTCAAAGCAGAAAGCCCGGAGGGAAATCTGGCCAAATTCAAAATGGCTCTAGACAAACACCGTCTGTAACACACAGCCAGTCCAATCCCAAGGGCACCGGGTCCCCAGGAGGCAAGAAAGGGAACCAGGCTCAAGAAGGACAGCAACCGTGGGGCTGCCGGGAAACACTGGCCCGCAGCGGGAGAAATGGAGGCCAAGCAAATGCCAGCAAAGGGAACCATGCTCCTCACAGCCGCCAGACACGCCAGCACTCTGCAGCCCACCTGAGCTGGCGAGGGCAACACGGGCAACCTGTGGCGGGCTGTGGAGGAAGCAGCAGTCGCCCAGGAGTGAGCTGGAAACGCCAGTCCGGGCCAGCTGGGTCAGGCCCACCGCCTGAGGCTGCCGGCTCGTGCTCTACCCGCAGCGTTCCACGCAGTGGGAGGAGCCGGAATCCCCCATCACCCCCAGCAAAGTGCCGGAGAAGCACCTTGTCGTTCAACCCCCAGGCGCAGCCTGAGAACAGCCTTGAACCTATGTGGAATGTCCCTCAAGTCAGAGTGGGAAGGACGGCAACTTGCGAAAGCTGAGTCACAAGACAGCACTTCCGCGAACTTTCTAGACACAAGCCCACAACAGGGGCTGCAGGTCCTGACAGGCCGGGCCTCTCCTGCAGCCAGAGGGGCTGAGACCGGGGCCCGGCCGAGTGGCAGATGTGCAGGGCACCTGTACCCGTCGTCCCTCCAATGACATCCCAGGCCTGGAGGAATGGCTTACTTTCTGGAATCTACTTTTCAATCAGTTACTGTGCAACATGAGAGGGCAGCAGATGGGATTTAAACATTTTCGCTACAGAGACTTTTCTTATTTTCAGGGAAACTCCACACATAGGCTCGTCCTTATAAATAACCTTGAACAATGATGCTCCTTAAGAGCAGAGATGCCATCTGGTCTGTCAGTGGGTGGCAGGGGAGGGGCAGACTGGCCAGGAGCAGAGGGCACTTCATGAGGGGTCAAGGAGGCGGCCCCACCCCTCCAGCGCCAGCCCCGCCACCCACAGCTAGAGATCCTGGCCTCACCTGGAAAGTGACCCGGCCCTGGCAGTCGGCAGTGCCGGCCGTGAGAGCAGACACAATCACACTCGCACAGTGCTCTGAGCCGGGCAACGGGAGGGCAGTACCCCCACTTTTCCAAGAGTATGCTCCTCATCTGCACGTTAGTTTCACAATTCTAGGGTCTTTGAGGGGTAGGGCCCGGCTTCCAGCCAAGAGACGCAGGGAACGAGGGGCACACGGAGCGCCAGCAATGTGGGTGCAGAGGCCAGGTGGCCACGCCGCAGAGGACGGGGACAGCAGCTGGGACGGGCAGGTGAGCAGGCCCCAGACAGGTTCGTGGGCAGCACGTGGGCCCTGAGATGGATGCAGGGGTGACCAGCTGGCCGGCAGCCCGTGAGTGCACTTTTCCCACAAAGGCTTCCAGGCTCCTGTGTAGACGTGCCTACAGACGATGCGGCCAGCTCCTGCCTCCACCCTTCACATGGCCTGAGAGACCCGTGATTGGGCATAAGGTTTATTACAACAGTTTCAATAAGAGCCTTTGTCCTCATGGCTGAGTAAAATGAGCAGAAGGAAAATTCCTTCAATAATCTCTTTAGGTAAATAGCCACTAACCCTCTGCAGGAAGAGGTGCCCAGCAGGGTTGGATGTGGGCTTCCTCATGCGCCCGGCCTGGCAGGCCGGGTGGGGCAGGCGCCCTCTCTGTGGGACACAGCATCACTTTTTATGTAGCCTGGTTACTAAGCCCCTGTACCTGACGGTGCCCGCTGTGGGGAGTGAGATCCCAGCCAGGTTCCCTCTGGGACCACTATCAGTTGACGCGGCCACTCACCCACTCCAGCCTCAGAGCCCATGCCTCCAAGGAAAAGCACCCTGGCCCCTGAAGCTGCTCCCTGCCCACCCACCACTGGCCGCCCCCGTGCCCCGGCGCGCACGTGCCTGCTCCCGAGTGAAGTTCTTGTCGGGCCCCAGGAGGTAGGGTGTGATGAAGCTCTCTCCTGGCCGGATCTGCGCCATGAAGCCGTAGAAGCAGAGGTAGTACACCAGGCGCTGCCAGGACCGGAGCTCGAGGTCGGGCCCAGGCGCCACGGGCACCTGCTTCTCCACCGCTGGGCTGGAGGGCACCATCCTGCTCGGGCCACGTGCAGCCTCAGAGGGGTCGAAGGTGACGCTCTGTGTGGAAGGAGGGTGGAGTCAGGGCAGCTTGAGAACATGGCCTGCAGGCCTCCCACCCCGAAGAACGAGGCCCAGTGCAGGCCTGCTCCTCGCCACTCAGACCAAACACCACCCTGGAGGCGAAAGCACGCCCCAGATCTGTCCTCACCCTGCAGCACCAATCTGGGAGTTACCCCAGCCTGAGCCCCTCCAGAGTGCCCCAGGCCAGGCTGTCACCACCTCTAGGGTCTCTGAGGCTGATCGAAGTCTCCAGCCACTAGGGGCAATTTAAATGCCAATCAAAACCAAGTTAATTAACTGATGACTTACTGTATTAACTAACAAAATTTAAATTTCAGGGCTTGGGGCCACAACAGACGCATGGCACTGCTGGGCAGCACGCGTGGCTGTGGTGGGCGGGCACACCTCACCCCACAGGCCTGAGGGCAGCCCACGTATCTGCTGCTCTAACGGCACCAGGTGGTCCGGGGAGGGCACAGGCAGGGACGGACACTGCTGGAGGCCAGGGACACACCTGGTCACACCCCGGGCAGGTGGCAAGAGGTACAAGCCTCAGGTCCCCTTCAGCCTGGGGTCCAATCCTGCACATAAGCGTGGAGAACATGCCCCAGAGGAGGGCATGCAGGCAAAGCCCACAGTAAGGGAAGGGCAGAGGGAGAAGCAGGTGTCCTCGAGGGGGCTGAGGGCACCCAGGGGTGAAACACCCATGGGAGGGAGGAGGCCTCGCCCCTGAGCCCAGGGACCCTGGCATTCCTGGAGGCAGGTCACCCTAGGCAGAAACAGCTGGCTGGAGCCGTGAGCGGACCCGACACGTTCCAGATGGAGCACCCAAACCATGGGACTTCAACCACAAGGCAACATGCGTCCAGCCTCGGTGGCCTCCAGCCGGCCCTGTCCCACACGGCCAGGTCCAGATGGCAACCCCGCCCCACGTGGCAGCGCCCAGCCGGCACTCCGCCCACACGGCCAGGGCCCATGTCAGAGCAGCCACAAGACGGCGTGTCTCCTTCAGTCCTGATTCTGCCCAGGAAAAAGGCCCCCCAGTGCGGGAAAGAGCATGTCTCACCACCGCAAATCCTCCCTTCCAGCTGCGAGGCAGGAGCCTGTCCACTTATCAGCATCGTGTCTCCAGTGCTGCTGGTTTTCCACATAAAGCCGCGGTGTAAAGTTCTCTTTCAAGTCAATCAAAACTGAGCCACCATAAACAAGTGTGTCAGGTGCTCACACCAAGCCAACCCAGTGAGGACAGGACCCAGCCCTTGTCCCCCACGGGTACACCTCATGTCTGTATCAGCAGAGGTGCCTGTGGAAAGGCCGCCTGCTGCTCAGGCGGGTGGGGACCAGCCCATGCAGAGGGCAGCTGAGCAGCCGCGTGGGGCAGGGTCGCCGTCCCGTCTGCACCAGGCTGACACAGTTGGACAGTTGTCCCTCGCCATAGGGCCTGCCTGGGAGGGGCTCTGCAGAGGGTCTGGATTCGGGGAGAGTCTCCTCCAACCCTCCAGCAGGGGAACAGAGCATCCTCGATGTGGGGGCGGCTTTGAGGGTCCAGGGACCCCGAGGAAAAGCTGCCCCAGGTTCTCAGCATTCAGTCTCTGCTTATCAGAAACCACTCAGGCTGGCACTGCTCCTGGAACTGCCCTCAATCTGACACAAAGGCTTAGGAAAGTCGTGGAGAGGGGGAAGAAGACCCTCCTGGGCCACGCCAGGCAAAGCCATTGGCATCGTCCTGGGTCCCGTCTTCACGCCTCTACATGCTTCATCTGTGACGAAGGAACATGGGAAGTGGTGGCAGGGAAGCCTTAGGAGGCAGGGGCTGGTGGGCTGGCTGTGGGAGCCGCAGTGAGGTGGGGGAAGGGTTGGGGAACTCCAGGCTTTCGGAGCACCCTGGGAGGGCACGGCTGGGAAGATGATGGGACGAGCACCCTCCATCAGAGGGAGCCCGGACCCCAGAAGTTCTCAAAGGGCCAGAATGAAAATAACAAGCCAGGCAGGAGAAAGCGCAGGCAGAGGCCACCGCAAGGCTGAGGCAGATCTGAGGGTCGCCGGCCTTTGCCTTGCCTTCCACGCCTCCCCAGGGCCTGTGGCAGCAGCTGGGAAGATCAGCGCATAAAGGTTCAGCTCCGTCACCAGGAACCCTGATGCCCAGAGAGGCCACAGGTGGAGCTGGACTCACCTTGGACCATACCTACTCCTCCCCAACCCTCCCCACACGGAGACCCATCCAGCCCCGGGCCTCCCCATCAAGTTCACCCCTCCCCCAACCCGTCAGCAGGTTTAGACAGGTGCACTGATCCCGGGACACCCAGAGCACCCACATCATCGCAGCCAACAGGGAGTCATCAGGAGCTGAACTGAGTCCAGGGTCTGTGCCCACAGTCCACGGCCCCAGGAGTCAGGATTCTGCCCACAGGACCCCCAGGAGCCCTGGGGAACTTGGGCCCCCTGTTCTGAAAGATGCCACCTCCAGAGGTGACTGGAACATTCCTTTCTTGGTGTCAGGAATTGGCGCAATGGCAGAGCGAGCACATCCACATCCTGGACTCCTGAGTTCCTGGACACCAGCGCAGGGTGAGCCCTTCCACATCCTGGACTCCTGAGTTCCTGGACACCAGTGCAGGGTGAGCACGTCCACATCCTGGACTCCCAAGGCTTCTGAAACCCGAAGGCAGCGCTTCCTAACCCGGGGTAGGAGCGCATCAGGCCCTGCATCCCGGCGCCCAGCTGCAATTGCACACCGCGGCCCAGGAATTTACCCTTCAACAAATCCCACAGGTGAGCCGGGGACTCACCGCACCCGTAGAGGCTGCTCTTCCCAGTGTTGTGAGAAGTTCTGTGTGAAATCCACTGTGGCCAGTCCTAGCTCAGCGACCCATCCCAGCCCACACTCAGATGGGACCGTGCTCTCCCCAGCACCTCTCCGGGCCAGCTCAAAGGGGCCAGGGAGGTGGGCAGTCCAGAGCCCTCCAGGACAATGACACACAGCTGGAGCTTCACTTCCCAGAAATCAAATGCCAGGCCCCACCCCAGGTGAGGGCCAGTGACACACACAGCTGGCCTGGGGAGCACAGGGACAGGGCTGGCTGTAGGGCTGGGTCAGGCCTGTTTGGTGGCATCCTCAAAGCTGCCTCCTGGGAGAGCTCCTGTGAGCCCCACCCCTGCCATGTGGGGACACTGTGCAGTGTCTGGAAGCCCGGTGGCAGGTGGCAGGCCAGCCAGGGCCCTGGGCCACCCTATTCCTGAACAACACGATTGCTGAGGACTAAGGGACCAGGTGTGTCTCCAAAAGCTCACTCAGCCCTGGGCTCCACCTGGGGACCGCAGAGGGTAGTGCCTCCCACCTGAGTCTCCACAGGCGCCTGCTTGGCAAAGCCAGCAGACCCGAGTCCTGGCGGGGGTCTCCACGGGAATGCTGGGCAGGCCCTCCAGGCAGGGCAGCCACGGGCGCAGGAAAGCACCAGGGCCATGCAAGGCGGAACTGCCTGCTCCTCAACCTGGGTCCAAGGGGTGCCCATCCTGTCCCAAGAGGACCTTTACTCCTACATCCCGCAGGGCCGGTCCCGTGACCCACTCACACCAGGAGGAGGCAGAAACACCAGTGAGAGTGGGCGTCAGACAGTGCCAGACGCCCCAGGCCCACCACCACCTTCACTTCCACTTGAGACCCAGGGTTCTAAAACCCTGTCCCTCCCATCAGCACAAGGCCCTCTCCAGTGCCCTCAGGGCAGGACACAGTCCTGGACCCCCCCTCCACCTGCTGAGAGTTCTGCCTGCAGGGGCACCCAGGGTGAAGCAGGGGGCAGGCAGCTTCTGGCTGTGGTGAGGGCGGCGGCAGGCCAACCACACAGGGCGGACAGTGCCCGCTTCTGTCTGAACCAAGGCACGCGGGGATGCCAGGCCCGCTCCACTCTGGCACAGGCGCCCTTTCTGTGCATCGCCCACACTGCCACCAAACTGATGGAGACTCCCAGAAACCTTGAAGTCAGGCCTGGGGCTGCCCCCTGAAGCACCAACAGGCCGGTGATGGCACAGCGGTGAGGTGGGCTAGAGCAGGTGACTGGGCTCTTCCCAGGAGCTCCGGCTGCCATGCAGGAACAGGGGCCAGAAGTCCCGGGTCTTATTTGAAATCCATTTTTAATGGCAGCCACTAACAGAAAAAATGCTGAATACCACAGACCCAAAGAAACTCATTAAAAGCACACAGCAGGTTGCAACCCCAGGGCAGGGTTGGCCTCAAGCCTGTTTACTCTGCAGCCTGTAGGACAAAAGGCCAGAGCAGTCCCTCCCAGCCACAGCCCAGGCTGCGGCCTGAGGATCAAAGACAGCCGGAGTCTCAGCAGCGCAAGAAGGGGCTGCTGGTCCCAACAGTCAGCCTCGCTGCCAGCGTACTGGACTTACGTGCGCTGAACGTAGCCCACCGACAGGCACTCAGCTAGCAAGGCCAAGACTCACACCATCATAGACTCACGCCATCAAGACTCACGCCACCAAGTATCCAGCCCCATCCCATACGGCTTGAGGCCTCTTCCTGGCAACAGAAGGAGGTCCCCAGCCAGACAGTAGGGCCACGGGGAGCGGCAAGAATCCCTGCCTTCAGGAGAAGGTTCTCACAGCCCTCCACCAAGTCCTGGGCCCCGCTGTCCCCAGTGACCACCCTGCCCAGGCTCTGTCCTTCCAAGCATGAGAGAAGGCTGGAGATTCGCAATCAAAACAAAAGCAATGCCACCTTTCGCTCTGTGTTTAAACCAGCTCCTACTCTGGAAGGCTAACCAGGAATGTTTGTTATGTTTTTAGAATGCCTGCTAGTTAAAGAAGAAGAAGAAAGCATTGCATACCCTCCCAAGCCCGCTGAGATGACCGAGCTCAGGGTTCCTGAGAACATAATTAGACCCTCTGGCTGTCACTGCTGCAGGCCCAAACACCCTAGAAGCACAATGTCTCATCTTTGTCCAGCACAGATAACTGGAATATCTGGAATTATAAAAATCCACCAAAGCCCCTTCAGAAGGAAAGCAATTAGCAATTGCAACAAGCAGTGCACAGACGGCACCCAGGCGAAGGCGGCCAGTGAGCTGCAGCCTGGCTCCCCAGCCTGGAGAGGGCAGGCAGGTGCCCTGGGCCAGAGGGGCCTGCGCTCTGCTGAGTGAATCTGTGCTGGATCCTCGGGTCTCCTTAGGGAGAGGCCACCTCTTGACATGGCGGACAGCAGGCGCCTCTCAGGGCTCTGGATGCATTCTGCATTTCAGGGCCAGCTTAGATTTCAGCCCGTGTCTTGAGGCCAGACAGGCCAGACTCCCCAGGACAAGCGTTTTGGATGGACAGGACCCTCGGGGATGGGTTTCCTGCTGCAGAGGTGCTGGAAGGACCCGCTCAGGAAAGGCTCCCACAGCGGCTGTCCAGGCTCTCAGAGCTTCGGGTTCGCTCCACTCCGCTAGATCCGCGCCCACAGGTACTCTGAGGGGAAGCTGCACCTACAACGCTTCTGGCACAGGAGACAATGGGCCTGGAGGGGTGCCAGGGGCCCGTCCCACTTGCGGCTGGCAGGGTTCACCCGCCGGCTGGCCCGTCCCGAAGCAGCACGTGCCTGGGCTCCAACGCCGGATCCACGCGTTCCTCCAGACCCGGGGGTGGGACTCGGCGCCCCCGGATGACGCGGAGGGCAGGCTGGGGGGCGGGACTCACCACCCCATTAGCGACTGGGGCGGAAAGTGAGCGGCGCGAAACCCGCCGCACTCACGCCAGAAGCCCGGCACGCCGACCGCGGAGACCCCGGTCCAAGCCCCGCAGCATCCCCAGGAACCCCCGACCCCAGACTGCAGACCCCGGCCCGAGTCCCCGCACCCTCCCCGGAGCCCCGCAGAGCCTAGCCCGCACCTCGCTCTCAACGCAGGGCCCCCCCAGGCACCCGCAGACCCGGGCCCCAGCCCCCGGCACTCACCTCTGGGCCCTGCAGACCCCGGCCCGCGCCCGCACTCGCCCCGAGACACCCGCGGCCCGGCGGCCCCGCTCCCCACAAGTAACCGGCTCGGCTGGCGGCTGCCTGGGGCTCCGGGGACCCCGCGCAGGCGGACTCCGGGACTACAGCGCCCATAAGGCGGCTCGGCGCGCGCGGCGGTGGGAGGGGCGGGGCCCAGCTGAACTCGCCCCGGGGGCGGGGCCTCGCGCCAGGCCGGGCGCAGCGGCGGGAGCGAACCCACGGCGCGGGCGCGCGCGTCCCGGAGCGAGCATCCCCGCACTACCCACGCCCCGGCTCCGGGCCCCGCGCCGGAGTCTCCCGCCTGCTCCCCGCCCAGGTCACGCGGCCCCTCGTGCTGCCACCCCGCCCCTGAGCCCCGCCGCGGTCCCGCCGCCCGCGCCGCCCCCTGACCCCGATCGCCGCTCGGGCCCCACCCGCGTCGGCGCCAGCAGCCCCGGGCACCACGCGCTGAGGTGTCGGTCCCTCCGCGGGCGCTCCGCCTTCCGACTCCCCTCCCCTGCTCCTCCCCACCCCCAGCCCCCCCTTACCCCCTACTCCCGACCCACCTCCCGGAGGAGGCCTGGAGCGTTTTTCTTTTGGCGCCCTTACACACCTGCATTCCTGGCGGGCCGCAAGCCGGATCCAGGACGCGGGCCTGGCCCACGCGCCCTCAGGGGCGGCCCCTGGCATCCTTCATGGGGCTCCAGCAGGGGCACGCACAGCCCCGGCGCCCCCAGGACCCCCGCTGCCCGCCCTCCTGCCTGACCGTGACCCTAACTGGCTGGTACCAAGGAGCAAGCGGGATCCACGCCGGGGCCACCAGCAGAGAGAGCCGTGGGAGACCCGCGCAGGCCTCGCAGGTGGGGACGGCGGCGCAGTCATACTCAGGAAGCGGGGCCTGGGCCACGCTCCTCGGAAGCTGTGGGGCTGCAGCAGACAGCACCGCCCCAGGCCTGTGCAGGACACCGGGCGGGGGGAGGGGGGAGGGGGCACAGGGTCACTCTGCCCTGGACGTTATCCAGGGCCTGGCTATGGAGGGGGAAGCAAACCCGAGGGCTATGGGGGGCCCCACGGCCAAGGAAGTGCTTGGAAGTCAGCCGCACATAACAGATGGCGGTGGCCACCGTGGGATCCACAGCCCAAGGCTACGGGTACCTGGTGAGCAGTGGGCCTCCGGAAGCAGCCCCTCGAATGCGCCCCTTCCCGAGTATAGACAGCACAGATGCACACAGTCCAATACCTTTATCTCCTGCCCACTGGCCCCTGCCCAGGCCCCCCGGAAGCCGGCACAGGACTCTTTCCCTAAATGGTTCCCTGCCCAAAGCACCAGCCTGGCCTGATTTTGGGAGTCCTGTATGTAGCAAGCCACACGAACAAATCTCAAAGGAACTTAAAAATGATTTGTTGGCTCAAAAGTGGGGATCTGGGGTAGCTTGCAGAATTTCAGGGAGCACTGCAGGATGGGGCGTCTTGCCTGGAGGGACCCCTGCTTCGTGGGAGCCCCCCAGCTTTCTCTCCAGTACTGCCCTTTTCCATGGGCGGGCAGAGCCTGGCCCTGCTGGAAGACAGGAGGGGCATCGCCAAGGAGGAGGGGCCCTTCCTTCCCTCCAGGCAGAGAGGAGCCCGCTCCACGCACAGGACAGGCCAGGAAGCCTGCCAGTGTCCTCTGCCTTGTCTAGAGAAACAGTGCTGTCCCTGTGGTTAAGGTCCCCTGGCAGCATCAGGAAGGCAGTGGTGTTCACGCAGCCTCCTCCCTCAGCTGGTGCTGTGTGGCTGCTGTGGCTCTAGAAGCAAGGCTTGGACCAGATGCTAACACATGGATACACATGCACACAGACACACAGGTCCACGCAGATGCACACAGATGTGCACACAGACACATGCACACACATGCAGAGATGCACAAAGATACACAGGTGCACACGGATAAATGCACACACATGCAGACACGTACAGATGCACACAGACACACAGATCCATGCAGACATGCACACATGCAGAGATGCACAAAGATGCACACACCCACCGGTGCACATGGCAAATGCACACGTGTGCAGAGACACACAGAGATCCACGCAGACGTGCAAAGATGTGCACACAGACACATACATGTACAGAGATGCACACAGACGCACGCACACACAGTGATATGGTTTGAATTCTTTGTCCTCTCCAAATCTCATGTTGGACTGTGGGGCCTGTTGGGAGGGGCTGGATCATGAGGGCAGGTCCCTCATAAATGGCTTAGCACCATCCCCTTGGTGATGAGTGAGTTCTTGTTCAGTTAGTTCACTCGAGAGCTGGTTGTTTTAAGAGTCTCGGACCTCCGCCTTCCCTTCCTTCCTCCCACTCTTGGTCTGTGATGCTGGCTCCCCGTCGCCTTCTACCATGAGTGGAAGCATCCTGAAGCCTCACCAGGAGCAGATGCTGGTACCATGCTTCCTGTACAGCTTGCAGGACCATGAGCCAATTAAACCTCTTTTCTTTATAATACCCAATCTCTTTATTTCTTTATAGCAACACAAAAACAGCCCCCCACCACACACACATACAGACACCACGAAGACGTTTGCACAGGTACAGAGACACACACAACACAGACATACAGAGACACACATATAGAGACACATGCAGGCTCACATGCACACAGCACCCCATGTGCAGGAAGATGGGAGTGGGCCGGCATGCCCCGCCCTGCCACGTGCCGTGAACTGGCCTGCACACTGCCTCTCAGCCAGTTTTTCCTGCCGCACTTCCAGGCGGCACCACCTGACAAAGGCACATCTGTGTCCCCCCAGGCTTCCCTTGCTGAATCGCAGTGCGTCTGCTCCCATCTGAGTCGGCTCGGTAGAGGTGCAGTGCACCCTGGTAAATGCCTTGCCTCACTTGCTGGCCAGTGGGTCTCTGCTGCAGCTGCCCCTCTCTCCACCCCTTCCCGCTGGCCTTTGCCTCCCATTTCCCCAGCTGACCTCCAAACACTGCCAGTGGCCAGGGGTAGCCCACCACAAGCGCCTAGGTACCCAAAGGTCTGGAGAAGGGTGACTGACGTGGATGCCCCTCTGCCAGGCCTTCCACCGCCAGCCACCAGGCCCAGGCCCGCCTGCAGCTGCAGCCCCCATCCTCTCGGAGGCTGAGCTGGGCACCATGCTCCACGCCTTCTCTGTGAAGCTGGAGCCCTGTGGCGGCTGAGCAGAGAAGCAAAGCTGAGAGGAAGAAGTGTTGCCCCTGTCCTGTGTGAGACCCTCACAGCCTGCCAGCAGTGGGGCTAACCCTGGCCTGTGCCTGCCACACCCCTTCCCTGGAAGTGTGTCCTGCCTGGTCCTCTGGGAGTGGAGTTGAATCCCCAGCCCCACTGGAGGGGCCGCAGGACAGCGGCCCCAGCAGGCCCAGCCCCTCCCAGCTGAGCCCTGCCTGGCCCAGTAGCAGAACACTGGATCCCGATGCCCACACGTCTCCCTACAGCCAGACTTTCACAAAATCATGCTTAAATAGCCCATCTTACCAGGGAAAGGGGGAGGCTTGAACCTCTTTGAAATCACAAGGCAGTTGTTTAGAATCATGTCATCTAACAAGAGAGTGTTCAAAAAGCATTAACCAGTGGGAATCTGGCCAGTGCACAGTGGAATTGGAACCCTCCCCTGCCTGGTCCTCATTTCCAGAACTTGGAGGTGATCACCAACCCTCGTGCCCACGGGCGGAGTGATGGCTGGCTACAGGAACGTCCTGGGGTTGGAGGAGGTTTGCCTGGAGCCCACAGGCACTGGCGTGGATCTTGGTTGCAAGCAGCTGCTTGAGAGACCCAAGAGAGGGGCAGCAGCTGCAGAGACCCACTGACCACACGGTGCTGCTCTCAGTGGTGAGAGACCAGGTGAAGAAAAAGAAGACACAGTGGTGGGAAAGGAAGGGCAGAGTCTCTACTCACAGATGACACAGTTGTCAGGGCAGAAAATCCTAACAGGTTTATCAAAAATACTAGACATAATTAGGGAATTTAGCAAGGTCATGAGATACCAAGTCTATAAGCAAAAATAATTGGAAGACAAAATTTGAAAAACAGCATTCACAATGCCACCAAAAATCAGAAAATATGCAAGAATTCATTTAATAAAATATGTGCAAGTTCTCTATAGTGAAAGCTGCAAAATATTGCTGAGAGAAATTAATGGATAGCTAAACAAACGGGGGAGACATACCTTGCTCATGGGTTGTGCAAACCAAAAATAAAATTCTAAGCCCCCAACCCTTTGGACAGACCACTCCTCTGGGCAAGGATATTGGCAAGACCAGCTGCCAATTATATCAACATGGGTTTAAAATCTCTCAAAGTGATCCAGTGTTGGTGAAAAAGAGGCAGGGGAAAAGTTTTTCTTTAAAGCTGGGCCCAGGGGAGACACCACACAAAGCCGCCCCGTGGATGTCTAAATTTCCCCTGAAAACCTCAGTTTTTATTGTGCTCTTTCAGTAGGGGAGGGGGAGTGAGGTTATGCAAAGTTTCAGTGATAATTTTTCAAAAATAATACATTTGCAAAAACTGGCGCACAAAAATCCCAACTTGGTATTATAAAAGCAGAACAATGGAAAGATAACTTTCTGTGTGTCAGCATAGAAACCCTAACCCTTAGCAAGATTGTAGGTTAAACATAAACTTAGGATTATCAGCAAGAACATAATATGGAGAAACATACTGGGAACAGGATCTGACGCAGGACAACGAGCCTGACCACAAAAACAGGAGGAGGGGCCTCCACGCAGGCCTGGAGGAGCGGTGGGAGAAGAAGGACTTTTACATCATCATCTCCACCACAGAGACAGACGCCCCTCATGCGTCCATTTATGGGCTCTCCATAAGGGTCGCATTCCCTTTCCAGGGCCCTAATCAATATGCCTTTCCCGGGAAAGGAATCCAGGTAATAAGCCTCTCCATTACCCGTCCGGGTATAGGCTCTGCAACGAGAAGCCTATTACGCGCTGTCATCTCTCCCTGGCAGTCAAGCTGTGTGGTCAGTCACCTTCACAGAGTCCCTGTTTCCACCAGAACAGCTCAGCAGAGCCAAGGCTACAAGTGGTCACATCTCAGCATTTCACATCGTCCTTCATTTTCTCAAATGTAATCCATACAGTGAGTAACAAGCATCAGAAAGCACATAACTCATTTCAGAGAAACCAACTTCTAAGAGAATTTACAGGTTAAAAATCAAAAAGTTTCTTGTTATTTCAGGTAGCTTGGGTTTTGCCAGTGCTTCCAGGAGCTTGGGGTGCTGAGTCACCACATCACCACAGAGGGGTCCAGAGTATTCCCAGCACAAAAACATTTCAAAGTTAACCTGAAAAACTGGTTCAGGCCCCGAGGGGAAGGGAGGGATGGACACGCCTCATGATCCCCGACCCCCTTTTGAAACTCAGGGAAAGCTGACCAGCTTTCAACCTCAACACAGAGCTCAAGTCTGATAAGAAACATTTGCCATCTAGTCTCTGAAGGCTGCGACCCGGAGGCGTCATCTGCTGATAAAGCTTTGATCTCCACAACCCCTTATTGTAACCAGACGTTCCTTTCTATTGATAATAGCCCTTTCGACCAATTGCCAATCAGGAAATTTTTAACTTTACCTATAACCTGGAAGCCAGCACTGCCAGGTTGTCCCACCTTTCCAGACCAAGCCAGGGTATATCTTACATGTATGTGATGGATGTGTTGTGTTTTCTTAAATGCATGAAACCAGGCTGGGCCCCGGTCCCCTTGGGCACATGTTCTCAGGATCTTCTGTGGGCTGTGCCAAGGGCCACCAGTCACTCAGATTTGGCTCAGCATAAATCTCTTCATATATTTTGCATAGTTTGACTCTTTTCCTTGACAATTGGAAGGCTCATCATTAAGGTGAGAATTCTCCCCAGATGGATCCAGAGATTCAGTGCGATCCAATCAAAATCTCACAGGCTTGTTTTTTAGAGACTGAGATGTTGATTGAAAATAGAGAAGGAGGCCGGGCACGTGGCTCACGCCTGTCATCCCAGCGCTTTGGGAGGTCGAGGCGGGCGGATCACGAGGTCAAGAGATGGAGACCAGCCTAGCCAACATGGTGAAACCCCATCTCTACTAAAAATACAAACATTAGCTGGGCGTGGTGGCGCGCGCCTGTGGTCCCAGCTACACAGGAGGCGAAGCCAGGAGAATCTCCTGAACTTGGGAGGTGGAGGTTGCAGTGAACCGAGATCGCGCCACGGCACTCCAGCCTGGGCAACAGAGCGAGACTCCATCTCTCGAAAAGAAATGAGATGGAAAGTAAAGGATTTATAATAGCCAAAACAATTGTGACTAAGAGCGACGTTGGGAGCTCTGAGATATGGAGACCAAGGGGAGCGGGTGGAGTCCAGAAATAGAAGCACCCACACAGACCACAGATTCCCAGCAAGGGTGTCCACTGAATCCAGTTGAGGAAAGCGTGGTCTCTAGATCACATAGTTCAGGAACAGCTGGATAGCCACAGGGAAAGATGAACATCAGACTTTATCACGTCCCTTTCACAAACACTAATTTAAGATGGCTGATAGACCCAAATTAAAAGGTAACACTGTCAAACTTGTGACCTGTGTCCAGTGACACAGGAAGTAAACAAAATGTCAGGCCACAGCTGGCAGGAAACATTCATATTCCTTGTACCTGGTACAGGACTTGAATCCAGACAAGTAAGTGACCCTTACAACTGAGTAATAAGAAGATATCAGCCCACTTCTAGAAATACACAAAAGAGGCTGGGCACAGTGGCTCACACCTATAATCTCAGCACTTTGGGAGGCTGAGGCAGGTGGATCACTTGAGGTCAGGAGTTCAAGACCAGCCTGGCCCACATGGTGAAACCCCATCACTACTAAAAATACAAAAATTAGCTTGGTGTGGTAGTGGGTGCCTGTAGTCCCAGCTACTCAGAGGCTGAGGCAGGAGAATTGCTTGAATCTGGGAGGTGGAGTTTGCAGTGAGCTGAAATCTTGCCATGGTACTCAAGCCTGGGTGGCAAAGTAAGACGCTGTCTCAAAAAAAAAAAAAATATATATATATATATATATATATATGCAAAAGATTTGAATACTTAAGAAAGATATACAAACAACTAATAAGATGTGAAAACACACATAATATAAATATCATATTCCTTTGTCATCAAGGCCTGAGGTACCAAACCACTCCCACGATAAACACTAAAATTTAAGGAGCTGACAATACTAAGTGTTGACAAGGCTGTGGAGCAATACGTGGGGATGTGAAAAGTCACACACACTTTGGAAAACAGGGGCAGTTTCCCGGGGAGTTTAGCATGTGTCTGCTGTATGAGCCACAGATATGTGGCTGTATGTGTCTGCTGTATGACAAGATATGAATGCATGAGCCCACAAAGGCCCATGCACAGGGGTTGTATCCTGTTCTCATGTAACTGCTAAAAACTGGCAACAACCCGCATATCCATTATGGGATGAAGGATAAACACGCAGCACTTCCACGTAACAGGGACTACTCAGACTAAAAGGAAAGAACAGCTGAGTGAGTCTCAGCACCCTTGTGCCGGGGGGCCAGAGTCCAGCCTGAGAAGGTCCATCTGTGGGGGAGGGAGGCTGCGTCCTGGAAGGAGGCAGGTGAGCAAGTGCCTGTCGTGGAGGCTCCGGGTCAGTGGAATTGTTCTGTGTCTGATGGGTGTAGAGGTTAATGGTTGTGTTCATTTGTCAGACGTGTTTAACAAATGCTTCTAATGGGTGCATTAGAAGTAATTTATGGCATGTGAATTGTACCTCAATAAAATTGTTTTTTTAAAAGCCTGCACTGCTGGAAGTGGGTGAAAGGCCTGGAAGCAGGTCGAATGCTCCAAGCCCTCCTGTCTTTCTTGGGAGACAATCAGGCCCCAGCTGGTCACAAGGGGGACGGTCGCACCGTGGGAGGGGCAGCCCGGCCCCTCCAAGGCACACCGGCACGCCCCCGGCGGGGAGAGCACAGCTATGGGTCTCGAAGGGCAGCAACGTGGTGGGGGAGGGGCAGGGGGACAAGTGGTGGGTGGTGGGCGGTGTGGAGGGGACAGGTGGTGGGTGGTGGGGGAGCGGCAGGGGACAGGTGGTGGGCGATGGGGAGGGGGACAGGTGGAGGGGGAGAAGCAGGGGAACAGGTGATGAGTGGTGGGGAGGGGACAGGTCGGGGGGTGGACCGTGAGGAGGGGCACAGCTGGGTAAACACTCTGGCTCTTGGTTGCAGGTGGGGTGCAGGTCCAATGTGCTCTGGCCACATAGGTCTCCATGTGACCTCCTTCACATTTTGTCCCCACAGAGACCCCCAATCTCTGCCCCTTCTAAGCCCCAGGGGTGGCCCTCCCAAGCTGCAGAGCCCCAAACTCTCCGGCATCTTGAGAGCTGTCTCTCCCTAGCCTCAGGCCGGGGCATTCAGATGTTGCAGGATTGGCGGAAACTGGACAGTGGGGGTCAGCGTGGGGTGCCACCCCCCCCCAGGCCCTCCCGGGCCCCTGTGCATCCTGTTCCTGCCCACCCGGCCCAGGGCAGCACCTCCTCCTGGCGTCTGCCACACGCCATGCACTGCCCTGGTGGCTTCCATGGTTTAGGGTGTTTCCCTCCTGGGGCGGCGCCTCCCACCCCCTGAAGCCCTCTGCACCCCCAAGGGTCACATTAGACTGTCCCCACGTGGCAGCTGGTGGTTTTCTCCAGCCCCCCACAGACGCCTCAGGACCCCGCATGCCAGACCCCACGGAGACGGGGTCTTCTGTAGCTCTCTTCTTCCCATGGGTGCACCCACCGCTCCATCCACATGCGCAAGTGAACGGTTCCAGGTGTAAAGGGCTGGTTTTTCCAGCTGGAATTTCCTTGACTACACTGTCTTATTTAGATCCGGAGTGGGCTTGGTGAAATAAACAGGCAGATTTGGGCAGGACGGAGATCAGTTCTCCCAGCCAAGGGGAGACCACAGCCGGCGCTCCATCCGCCTGGGGCTTCACGGTTCAGGGGCACAGGGACAGCGCCCCGCTGGGAAGCTGCTGGAGGCTGGGCTTGCAGGTGCAGGGCTTCTGTGGTTTTGCTGCACACAGGTTTCGTCTCTCGTTCTGAACGCTTCCGTATGCTTGTATTCCTGGATGATTGGCACTCCCTCTAGGTATCCACACGCAGTGATGCAGGGGCACGCAGTCTGGGGTCGCCTCTCCTAACTCCGCCTTCCCCCTCCACCTCCCTTCCCCCCACCACCCTGCCCCCTCCTCTGCCTTCCTCCCCCTTCCACTGCCTTTCCCGCCCCTTCCCTCCCACAGTCCTGCCTCCTCCCAACCCTCCCCCATTCTCCTCCCCCCACACCTGTTGCCTCCCCCACCCTCCCCTCATGTTACCCCCTCTCCTCTCCTGGTGTCCAGTCCCAGTTGCACCTGGGTTGGGCACCTTTCTGGGTCCCAGCACCGGACGTTCATTTCATTTCTTGGTTACATTGGCCAGCGCCCTCTCTGTTCCTGTGATTTTCTTTTAAGGAACTACCTTTTGGATCTAAACAGTCAAATTTCAGTTGCTTTCTGAGTAATTATTTCTGCTTTTCTCATTAGTTTTTCTTTCCCCTGTTGGTTTTCTTGTTCCTTTTCTGTTCTAGTTTCTGAGTTCACTGCTATGTTCCTTTAAATTGATTAATAAAACTAGGCATGATAAATCATTTAGTAATTCATTCCTCTCACCGGCGCCTTTGACCAGGCCCGTAGGCGCTGCGTCCTCATGCTTGCCGTCAGCCTCTACGTAGGACATGATTTTTGCTTGATTTCCTCTTGGACTCAGGACTCATTTGAGGGATGATTAAAACTCATTTGAGGGATGATTAAAATGTTGCTGTGTTTGTTGGTTTCGTTAATACGTCGTTTTATAAAGTTAAGGTCAAAGAATGTGGCCTAAGCAGCTTTTCAATTTGTGAAATTGTTTTGAGCTTCGACGTGTGGTTTTGGGTTATGTCCTAACAGGGTTAGGTCCACCCTGTCCCTGCGTTTATGCTGATAGGAAGACAGTGCACAGAACACACAATGGCTGTGTGTTAAAACCCACAGTCACCGGCAGAGCGGACGGCCTCTCGCCCAGAATAAGGCACCCAGGGCAGCGCCAGCCCCAGCTCTCCCTGGGGCCACCTGTGCTCACTTTTACACAAGACCTCACACAATGGAAGCTCTTCGTCCTGGCAAATTGCAGGGGGCAGATTCCTCACGTTTAAGGCTCCTGCGCTCACAGCACCATGAGCTTCCACTATCTCGCTCGCCTGGAGGACTCAGCACCGATGTTGTGAAGAAATAAGAGTCTGCTCCCATCCTACCCCAGCCCTCCGCCTTCCCACCCCGGCAAGCAGGTGGCCAGGCGCAGAGCCAGGGCGGGACG
This sequence comes from Cacajao melanocephalus, assembly GCA_963573385.1. NCBI lineage: Eukaryota > Metazoa > Chordata > Mammalia > Primates > Pitheciidae > Cacajao > Cacajao melanocephalus. The sequence continues at coordinate 1,789 of CAUYLG010074516.1, read as the reverse complement.
GGAGCAGGTGGCCAAGCGCAGGGCCGGGGTGAGATGGGAGCAGGTGGCCAGGCGCAGGGCCGGGGTGAGATGGGAGCAGGTGGCCAGGTGCAGGGCTGGGGCGGGATGGGAGCAGGTGGCCAGGTGCAGGGCTGGGGCGGGCTGGGAGCAGGGCCCTGCTGGAGGCTGGGGTGGGAGGGCTGGGGCCTCTGCAGCTCTGGGTGCTGTTTGTAAATGGGGCTGGGGCTGGGTCCTGCTCTGGAGGCTGGGACAGGAGGGCTGGGGCCTCTGCAGCTCTGGGTGCTGTTTGCAGGCAGGGCTGGTGCTAGGTTCTGCGCTGGAGGCTCCACTGGTCCTGCCAGGTGCGGCGCCGGCACATTCCTCCCACTGGCCTGTGGGGAGGGGGCTGTTGACCTTTAGGATCTGTGCAAAGGTCATGGTGGTGCATCAAGGACATGACGAACATACTCCAGGCCACATCCTCCAGCCCATGAGGGTTTCCTAGAATAAAGTCCAGAGGGCCCCGGGGGTGGCTCAGCAGGAGGCAGCCCAGCTCCATCAAAGCCCCAGGCCCAGCCCCAGGCCTTGCTGCTACTGTTCTGTTTTGTTTTGCTTTTTTGTAGTAAAAGAGACGCAGAATGTACCACGTTAACCATTTTTAACCGCACACATCAATGGCACTAAGGACATTCACAGTGTTGTGTGGCTGTCACCCTCGTCTGCACCAGGACACACTCACCCCCCACCCCCGTGCCCCCACCCCACTTTCTGGGCGGGGTTTGGCGCTGTGGGGCCTGTAAGTGGAAGCATGGACAGTGGGTGTCCTCTGTGCCTGGCAGGTGCACTGAGCATGGGGCAGGGCGGCGGGAACTTCCTTTCCAGCTGGCGATACTCCCTGGGAACCTCTCCACATTTGATTTTTTCATTCATTCATGGTTGGACATTTGGGACATTCTGCTTGGCCGTAGTGACTAAAGCTGCTTCGCTGTCATTTTTACTATTATTGTTACGACAAGTTGACAAGTGAACCTTCCTCTTAGTATTTGGATTCCCCCCCGCCCCTTTTTTTTTGTTGCCCAGGCAGGCTGGAGTGCAATGGTGTGACCTCGGCTCACCGCATCCTCTGCCTTCCAGGTTCAAGCGATTCTCCTGCCTCAGCCTCCCGAGTAGCTGGAATTACAGGCGCCCACCACCAGCCCGGCTAATTTTGTATTTTTAGTAGAGACGGGGTTTCTCCATGTTGGTCAGGCTGGACGCGAACTCTCGCCCTCAGGTGATCCGCCTGCCCGCCTCGGCCTCCCAAAGTGCTGGGATTACAGGCATGAGCCTCCGCACCGGGCCCGGCCGTGTTTTTCCCATTTTATTTGCTTTTAATTGTCGAGATTCACCGAATCCCAGCAGCGGGCCCTGTTCGCTGCTTCAATTGCGAGGCCCTCGCCGTCTCCGCAGAAGCAGCCCCGTGACGACAACAGGACTTCAGGTCCGTTTTCTGGGTTGATGTTTCCAAAACCCGCGCCCTGTTACAGGAGCGCCTCCGGGTTCTGCGTGGGGCCGCCCGTCTGCGCCCTGGAGGCCTCGGTTTACCCGCGGCGCGGGGATTGGCCACCAGGGGGCGGGCGGCGCCCGGCAGCCTCGCGGGTCTCAGCCCCGCAGCCTCGCAGTGCAGGGGGCGGGGCAGGGGGCGGCGCGGGGGCGGCGCGGCGGGGGTGCGGGGGCGGGGCAGGGTCGGCGCGGGGGCGGCGGGGGTGCGGGGGCGGGGCAGGGGCGGCGCGGGGGCGGCGCGGGGGCGGCGCGGCGGCGGCGCGGGGCG
>CAUYLG010074515.1:0-54087 GCA_963573385.1 Cacajao melanocephalus | reverse complement strand
AAAAAAAAAAAAAAAACAACCAGAGAGCTTCATAGAAAGAGAACTCCAATAACCTGCAGAAGGTTTCCTTTCACTATTTATCTGGATACTGATCAGCACACTTGCATAAGGAAATACCCAACCTGGGATAAAGAACCATCCAAAAGAACTAGTTCATGTTTTCACCTGCCACAGCAGAATATCTCATAATTCACAAGGTATTGAATGGAATAATCAGAAACTTTAAAGCTATCAACTCTAAATTTTTTACCTGTGTAACAAAGGAAGCCTTGAATTCTCAAAAATCCCATCAGAAATGCATAGAGGAAGGAAAACAGGGCCCATAAAGAAGATAAAAGGTAAATAAACTGAAATTGATATAGAAGTGATAGGAATGACAGAATTATTAGAAAAATATTTTAAAGAGTTATTAGGCTTCAGCTCTGATGTATATAAAAGCTTAGAAGTTATCACTCCAATCCTGATAATGCAAAAGCTGAACAAGCAGAAAATCAAGACTTCTTAGTCCCATAGGATGCCTGGAGTCACAGTGTAAACCATGATGTCAAAATCTATAGAAACAAAAGAATCTAGAAAATCACAACTAAGATGTGTTTAGTTGAAACAGAAGCTGCTCAAGCCAGAAACTGTGAAACAATTAAATGCTAATATTGAAGAACCACTGAAATCTGAGTATAGGTTAGCATGAGAGTGAGAAATCCTTAGTGGGGCTCTCATACTTTTCTGTATTTTTCCACCAGAAAGAAACTTCCCAAATTTATATGGCAAAGATCTTAAAAAAAAAATAGTTCTTTGTTCTGGTAGGGATATGGAGTGAGTAATCATGATGAAATACACCGAAAATGTGCTCCATAGCAAGAGCCTACTCCCCAGAAAAATAGAATTTCTTGGAATTTTAACCCACATGGAAAAAGTGCACTTTTTCAATTTCCACTCCCTGGAGTCTTCCTGTCTCATCTGAGTAGGAGAGAAATGCTGAGAAACACCTGAGGTAGTTACATCTCAGGGACACAGATGCACTAAAAGACTGAGATTTAATCATAAGATTATAAAATACTTTCTCCCACATGTACCTTAGCAATGGAGAAACAGGGCTCCAGTACAATAATATCAGATTACAGCTGAAAAAACTTCAACTTTCAGAGGAATGCTTATAGAAATGCAGAATCAATAAGAGAGATGAAAACCAGGGCACTAGAGAAAATATGAAGCCACTGGAACCTACAGATATTCCAAAAATTAAACATAAAACTTCTAGCCAGATTAATGTGAAGCCTACCGTGGAAAGACTGTTTACCTCAGTTTCTATGACCCAATACATCATTTTGGCTTTCAACAAATAATTACAAGGCATGGTAAAGGTAAAGAAAATACATCACATAACACACACACACACACACACACACGCAAAAATATAAAAATAAAACAAGGATTGGAGGCCAATTTGCAAATAACACGCATATAAAATAAAGAAATTAAAATTTGGTATTTAAAATAACTATGATTAATATATTAAGGGCTCTAATGGGAAAAAAGAAGACAATATGCAAGAGCAAATGGGCAATTTAAGCAGAGACAACAACTCTAAGAAAGAATCAAGAGAAAATGAATTGAAAAATACTGAGACAAATGAAGAATGCCTTTGATGAGCTTAGTGGTAGATTTGACATTGCCAGGTAAAGACTCAGTGAGCTTGAAAAAGGCAATAGAAGCTCCACAAAATAAAATGTACAGACAAATAAAAGAAAAATATAGAACAGAATATTCAAGAACTATGGGGTCATTTCAAAACCCATACCAGAAATAAAACTTTAATAAAACATAAAGATAAAGAAGCAAAAGAAATATTGAAATTAAAAATGGCCCCAAAGTTCCCAGAATCAATGACAAACACCAAACCACATATCCAGAAATCTCAGAGAAGATCAAACAGGATAAATACGAAAAAAAAATCTACATCTAGGAATACAACATTGAAAAGTGCTAAAAACCAAAAAGAAAAAGACAACATTTGAAATCAAGAAAAAAATAAAATTAGCAAAACAAAACCAAAACACAACATCATACAGATAAAGGATTAAGGATTAGAATTAAAGCAGACTTTTCATTAGCAACCACATAGCTAAGTGAAATAAGCCAGTCTAAAGAGGCTAAAGATCATGTGATTGTAATTATTTTATATTCTGGTTAAAAGCAAAACTATAGCAATAGTAAAATGATCAGTATGTGTCAAGTAGGGGTAAGGAGAGTGTTGATGTGGTGAAGCACAGGACATTATGCAGTGGTGGAATTATTCTGTTAAACATTGTCATGGTAGCTATGTGACATTATATATTTACCAAAATTCATAAAATTTTACAGAACAATGAGTTAATATTAATGTATGAAAAAGAAAATTATTTAGGAACCCAGGAGCATCCCTGAATGAAATGCAAAATGGGACAAAACAACTAAACTTTAGAAGAAATGTAATAAGCCACCCCACCAAGGTATTTGAGGGGAAGGTATTGACCTTGGTAATTGAAAATGAGTGGACTCTTAACAGCGATAACAAAGGAAACTCAATAAACAACCAATACACTGCATTTAATAAAATTTCTTCCTCAGGGGTTATGAGTTTAAAATTATGATGCCATTATACACACATACTGGCATTAAACAATTAAGTAAATATATTTCTCATTGTTGAAAAGAGAGTTAAGAATTAAAAGGTTAGAATGACCTATATGGCAATTGATTAGAATTGAATCTATCATATATATTCCTTTTATAGCTTACTATAAATATACACTGAAGCACCTATAAATATGTGTATATACACATGTGTTAATATGCACAGATATGAATATTTGCTCTATCACCTGAGAGGGCCTAGCACATCTAGTACTCACGGCTTCTACTGCCACATTTTCTAATAAAATCTAAAATAAGAAAAAGCTTTTACTTGGAGAATTGGCTGATTCTATACCAGAGGAGGAAATGTAATGATAAAAATAATTAATAATGAATCTGGAACTTTTTTCAGTGCCAGAAATCAAGGAAATGCGCAAATAAATGCACCCACAATAATGAGTTTATAACAAAGGGAAAACAGCCAGCTGAAGGAGCTTAAAATTGCCAAAGCTGAAATAATTTGAGGGTCAAAATTAGTGAATTATAGATTACTCGCCTATGTGTTTAATAAAATTTGTAAGTCCATAAAAATAGGAAATGAATAAATAAATGGTGGGAAAAGAGAATTGTGCCTTTGGAAAAGAAAGTCAAAAGACAAATCTGTTATGTAAAATAATCTCAAATATCTCTCCACTCTGCATATGTTGGCAGCACTCTATTTTTCCAAAAAGAACATTATGGAAAGGTGAATTAGGCAAAGTAACTACAGAGTGGAGAAATCTGAAATATGCTTTATCAGCCATGGAATTAAGGTCAGAATCTATAAGTCATTTTTATAGCATGTACCCTTCATATGATGTACCTTTGTTGTTTCCAAAAACGCATATATTCAATAGAAGAAAAACAGTAGACAAAGCCTAATTGAGGGACCTTCTGCAAGATACCTGCACAGCACACCTCAAAATTAGCAAAATGATGAAATATAAGAAACATATGAGAAATAGTCTCAGTCAAGAAGATCCTAAGAAGACATGACTACTAGGTGTAATGTGGTGGACTGGTTATAATCCTGGAAGAGAAAAGAAGCATTTGTTGAAAACTAAGGAAACATAAAGAAATGATGAACTTCAACAGTGATGTATCAATATTTGTTCATTATTTTTTAAAAGTGTGCTATTTAATGTAAATTGTTAATAATAGGAGACCTGGATGTACCTGTGGGTATATAAAAAACTGTCTGTATGATCTTTGCAACTTTTGTGTAAATCTAAAACTGTTAAAAAAGAAACACGTTATTAACACCAAGTTGTTATAATTGTGTTCTATGTATTCAGAAACTAGAAGAAAAATTGAACATGTCGAATAAAGACATGGGAAATATTTTAAAAGCCTCAATTCAGATATATCAGTAAAATGTTTGAAATAGAAAATGCACTAAATGGGACTGAGAGTTCTGTAGTTACTGCGGAAGAAAGCATTAGTGGACTTGTAGACATAGAAATACACATTCTTCTAAATGAAAAAGAGGCAAATCACAAAAAAGCATTACCTGATAGGAATATAATTATAACATCTGAAGGTGAGAGTAGAAGGAAAAAGACATATTTAAAAACATGATGACCAAAATAATCCAAATTTTCTGAAAACTATACCAACATATTTGATAATTTCAGTGAAAACTAAGTATGATCATCACCAGGAAAACTTACACCAAGACTCATCATAATCAAACTGTTTAAAACTTGTGATTAAAAATAAAATCAGAGGCCAGGCCACTGGTTCATACCTGTAATCCCAGCACTCTGGGAGGCTGAGGCTGACTGATCTCAAGATCAAGAGATCGAGACCATCCTGGTCAACATGGTGAAACCTGATCTCTACTAAAAATATAAAAATTAGCTGGGCGAGGTGGTACACTCCTGTAATCCCAGCTACTCAGGAGGCTGAGGCAGGAGAATTGCTTGAACCCAGAAGGCAGAGGAGGTTGCAGTGAGCTGAGATCACACCTCGGCACTCCAGCCTGGTGACAGAGGGAAACTCTGTCTCAAAAAAATAAAATAAAATAAAATTATAGACCTGCTGTAGTGGTTCACGCCTATAATCCTAGCACTTTGGGAGCTGAGGCAGGAAGATCTCTTAGCCCAGGAGTCTAAGACCAGCCTGGGCAATGTGGTAAAACCCTGTCTCTACAAAACACGAACAAACAAACAAAAATCACCCAGCTGCAGAAGCCTGTACCCCAGCTACTTGGGAGGCTGAGGCAGGAGAATCACTTGAGTCCAGGAGGTGGAGGTTGCAGTGAGCCAAGATGGCACCACCACACTGCAGCCTGAGTGACAGAGGGACATTCTGTCTCAAACAAAGACAAAAACAAAATCTGTGTGGTTGAAGCTCAGATGTCTGCATTTTTTTAGCAAGTGCCTGAGATGATTCCAGTGAACAAATGTTTGAGAATGATTGTTCCATGTCATGATGACCTACTATAAATATTACTAATACATCCAATATTATTGCTCCACCAGAAATATTTCCCAAGATACTGCTGTGAGTTACTTAATTAGCTGTTCTGCATTAAAGCATTCAGTGATCAAAAAAGTACAGTTAATTTTGCTTAATGTAGCTCCTCCTTGGACATTCATGATATATATTAGCAATAATGTAGGCAGATAAAATTATGTATTATAATTAAGCTTTTCTCCTCTATGCATTTTTCTTCTATCTCAGACCTTCTATCCATTGAGTTAAAAGTCATTGCTGCTACCCGAAGTATTTGTCTTCCCTTGAGGGGAGAGTCACCGAAGAAATCAGTTTACTTTCCAAACCAAATAAACTAGGAAACAAAGTTACCTTGCTTTGAAGAATAAATTCTTTTTCCCTGAGCATATGTATACTGCTTAGAACACACACACACACACACACACACACACACACACACACACACACACACATTGCTTAGAACACTGTAATAACAGAACAGAATGTCTCAGTAAATGAAGTTCATAGCATAAAAGATGGAGTTGGGAAAATGTGTTACTATGCAAGTGCCAGTTTCCCCTCTGAAGTTGACCAGCTGGTAGATAAGAGATGAGAGAAACTACTCATCCATTAGAACAACTAAAATTAAAAAAATGTATGACAAAAACACATGATGGAGAGGATGTGGATAAACTGGATCTCTCATATGTTCCTGGTAAAAAATATGAAATGGTACAGCCCCTCTGAAGAATCATTTGGCATTTTCAAATAAAATTAAATACACATTATCTTATGACCAAATGATCACACTCCTGGGCATTTATCCCAGAAAAGCTTATGTTCAGAAAAATTTTCATAGTAGTTATTCGAAGTAACAACATGTAAAATGAAAAAAAAAATAGTTATCCTTCAACAGGTGAATAGTTTAATAACCTGTGATATTTCCATGCTGTGGAGAGCCAGCTATCAAGAAAAAGAAGCAAAATATTGAAACACCTCACTTGGATGGATTTCAAATATATTACACTGAATTTTTTAAAAAGCTAATCTTAAAACGTTGTATAAGGTTAATCTCCTTTATATGATACATTTTAAATTGACAATATTGGAAAGATGAAAGCAGATTAGTGCTTTCCAATAGATAGGAATGGAAAAAAGTGGTTGTAAATATAAACAGCATGAGATTTATATTTATGGTTTTTGGACAGTTTTATATCTTCATTATTTGTAGTGGTAGGTAGATAAATCTACCATGTGGTAAAATTTCCTAGAACAATCCACACACATACATATAGAAACAAATAACTGCATGCAAAAACTGGGTAAATCTCATTAAAATCTGTAGTTTAGTTGGTAATATTGTCCCAATTAATGTCCCGGTTATAATATTTTACTGTAATTATCTAAACTGTTACCACTCAGGTAATCCAGATGAATCATATACAGTTTGTCTTTGTACTATTTTTGTAGCTTCCAGTGAGTCCATAAATATTTCAAAATAAAAAGTTTGAAAAAAGGAGGCAGATCAAGTTGGCCTGTGAACTGTAGTTTGCTGAGTCATATGTTTTTCAATTGCAGATTATAAAATTGATAAAAAATTAAATCAAACTTATTAACTTTTAAAAAGTGTTGTGACAAGAGATAAATAAAACCTAATGCCATATGTGTCTTTGGAAAGAGGTGTTCCACTATATCTTGAAAATCTGGAATGATTTGAAGGCAGAGGATGACAACGACTTGCTATCCAAAATGTATCCCCGTGTCCAAGTTGTAGAAGAGCAATGTTTGACTCAGTGGTTCATGTACACGTGTCTGAGAGCAGCCCTCTGATTGGCAGACATCAGGAAGCAACTTCTGATGCTTGAGGAAGCATCTAAAACTTTTCCTTTCCTCAATACATTTGTTGGACATGAAACAAATAAACTTGAAGCCATAAGGAAGACCTTCATAGATAATAGAAAATTTAGAGGATTATATGAGTTATGAGAGCTAGGCTGTAATGCAGTAAACATATCCTTTCACGTACACACAAAAATTCAATAACTAAACATAAAAGCAATTTTTCCTACACTACATTCCTAGTGCAAGTTGGCTTGGGGTCCTCCCATTATTGTTCCTAGTAGTCTTATTTTGAAGAGACAGGCTAAGAGGCTCCATTTAGAAACGTGCTTTCCACAGTCAATTTTGGCAAGTGAAAGAGAATTCTGCATGAATATGAAAAGCAATTCAATAATTGACACATTTTGCTTCTGTTGATGAAACAAGTCAAACTCTGTACAACGTTGAAAAGATTTAATCTGAGCCAAATATGATTGACCAAGGCCCATGACACAGCCCTCAGGAGGTTTCTAGAACATGTGCCCAAGGTAGTTGGGGTGCAGCTTGGTTTTATGCATTTTAGGGAGACATGAACTTCAATCAAGCACATTTAAGAAATACATTGGTTTTGTCCAGAAAGGCAGGACAACTCAAAGCAAGGGTGGGGGTGGGGAGGTACAAATTTAATATAGGTAGATTTAAATTTTTTCTGGTTGACAGTTGGTTGAGTTTATCTAAAGAACTGGTATCAATAGAAATGAATGCCCAGGTTAAGATAAAGGATTATGGAGACCCAAGTTCTTATTTGCAGAGGAAGCCTTTAGGTTCTAGTCTTGGAGATAATAGGTTGTAAATGTTTTCTTGTCAGACTTAAAGTCTGTGTTGATATTAATGCTAGAGAGGTATAGTGAGGCATATTTGACCCCTACTTCCCAGCAATGGCCTGAAACAGTCTCTCACATTAGATTCTAAAAGACCCCTGGCTGGGAGAAAGTATATTCAGATGGTTTGGGGGAGTTTTGAATTTTATTTTTGGTTTACATTTTCATTCATTATATTTTCTAGGATTAATTCCAACTTCCAAAGCTGCTCCCAAAGCTACTAGTCATTTTAGTCTTTTGTTAGCCTGGAAGAGGTGGGTCACTAATTATGAGGGAGAAGGTTGAATGGTTACCAGAATGCTGAGCACCTAAAATGTATTAAGATGAAACATAATTTCATGGACAGCTGAAGAACACAAAGGATGAAAGAATAAAATGTACTGTTTTCTCTTCTCTGTTAATACTGTGTCAATAACTGAGCATCTAATTACCACAATTCCACATAGCTGGGCTATGGGTATACATTTGAACTGATCAAAATTAAATTTGATTAACTTAGCTTCTGACAAGTGATTTTTTGTCTTTTACAGAAACAACATTTTTAATAGGAATCGTTTAGTAAACAAACCTGGTAACTTTGTTTGATAAATTATCTTATTACTAAATGCCTATTGATATGTTTTAGGAATCTTATGTATCACACTAGAACAGAGTTTGGTAAATTCTGCTTAAAGAGTAAAGAATAAACTAAGGATACCATCTCTTTTTTTCTTATTCTATTGATTGAAAGAGTCACTTTTGTTAAGATGTCCATCCTCTCTAAATACATCTATTGATTCAATGCTGTGCCAATCAAAATCCCATCAGACTCCAAATGTTCTAAAACTGGATTACACAGTGATGGAATCAGGACTGCACAACTCTGCAATTAACTAAAAATTTATCCTACTATTCACTTAAATTTGGTGACTTTTATGTTATGTGAATTACACTTCAATAGGACAGTTAAATAAATCAAGCTGCTTAGGAAAATCACCAATTTAATTATAATATTTATGTGGAAATGTAAGCATAAAACATTCCCAAAACTATTTTTGAAACATCAATTAATTAAGCTAATGGAATTTAAGAATTAATGCAAGGTTACCAAACACACTATAATTTTTGGAATTTCAAAGGAATAAATAACTGACCCATCAAACAAAGGAGAGTCAAGAAGTTGATTGGACTTTGAAAAAAGATGCCAAGATCACTAAATATGGAGGTTAATCTTTTTTATTTTTCAACAAATGGTGTTGAAATGACTCAATAACCTAAAAGCAAAAACAACAACACAACAAAGTAACAGTAAAAAAAGATCCTTAATCTTTTCCTCACACTATCAATTCAAAATGAATAAGAGCCATAAACGTGAGTTAAACTATAAAAGTATAAAAATAAGTGTGAAAGAGCAAGATAAAAATAACTCTAGAAGAAAAACATCATGGCCTTTAATAAGACAAAGATTTATTGGACAGAACAAAAATTACTCCCAAAAAAGGAAGTTAAACAAGAAAAACAAAAATGCAAATACAGGCAAACCTTACTAATTTTTTTTTCTTATTAACTTTCATGCTCAGCCACCAGCAAGCACTAATTTACCTTCTGGAACTATAATTTTGCCACTTATAAGAATTTCCTGTGAAAAGACTCATACACAAATCTTTGTGTCTGCCTTTTTTCATTTAGCATAATACCTGTTTTGTTGTTACATGCGCTGATAGCATTTATTTGTGTGTTTACACCATGAGTTTTTAATTAATTTACCCATTGATGGACATTTAGGTGGCTACTAGTTTAGAACCATATAAACAAAGGCACTGCCTATATTCATATGAGTTTTGTGTGTGCATATGTACACATATACACATATAAAAGCAGTAGTCAAAAATATTGAAAATGTATATTATAAAAAAACCATGCACCAAATTAATTTGTACTAACTTTGTTATGACATATCTGAAGATCCAGTATGAAGCATTCAGAAGGATAAAACAGTTTGAAAAGAACCCATATCAGAGCAACATGAATTCTGCTAAAATTGAAGCAAGAACAAACATCAAATTTACAGTAAAATTTGGGTAAAATAATGGTGCAACAGTTTATGCTTTACAAAAGTTTGTAGGGGCAATGCCTCAAAGGAATCAGTGTATGAATATATAACTATTTTAAGAAGAGAAGAGACAATGTTAAAGATGAAGCCTACAGCAGCATACCTTCCACATCAGTTTCAATAAAAAAACTCATGTTGTATGTGCTCTATTACACAAACAATAGCCAACACCACAGATATCTCAACTGAATCAGGTTACACAATTCTGACTGAAAATTGAAGTTCACCAAACTTTTCACCCAGGAGTGTCAAAATTATTAAACCCAGATAAGTTGCACAATAGAGCAGATCTTTCCACGGACATTTTAAAGAAGTGGGATCAAGATCATGAAATATATTTTCATAAACCTGTAACAGCAGAGGGCTTTACTAGCATGATCTTGAAGACAAGGTACAATAAAAGCAATGGCTACCAAGAGGCAGAAGCTGTTCAGTCAAAGCAAAAGCAGACCCATCAAGAGCAAATGTCATGGCAATATTCCGTAGATTCTGTGGGATGCTCAAGGCAATTCCAGCTTGTTGACGTAACCTACAGATTTTGGAGTTGCCAGCCCCCACAAACATGTGAGACAGTCCCTTAAAATACATAATCTCTCTCTGTCTCTGTCTCTCTATCTCTGCCTGTTTTGGTTTTATAGTCTATTTCTCTGGAGAATCCCAACTATCATAACACTGAAAAACCAAGTGATAAAATTATTACAGCACCAGTAATTCACTTGTTTGTCATAAAATTAATCATTTAAAATTCCAGTTAATGGAAAAGATATCCACTCTCCTAATTTTAAAAAAATTAAATGATAGAAAATCTAGTATTACAAATAAAGTTTTGAACAGAAGGCAATAATTATAAGTACATCTGTTAATAGGTTTATAAATGTTTTGTTATTTTTTCAATTACTATTCATTTTATTTAGGACTTTGTTTTAATTATCTCTCATAAATTGATGATTCTCAAATACATATACTAAGCCAAACAACTCATATAATGTCTATATCCTTATTAAAAAGTTGTCACCGCAGAAGTGCCCTATAGGACTTCAAACAGCATTTTTAAACTAAACTTCTTATTTTCTTACCTCATAACACGGTCTCCTTCCTCTTAGCAAATTTCCACTGTCAATATCCATACAGATACCCATGCTAAAACCTAATTTTTCAGACTCCCTATTATCCCAAATTCAATGAATAATTAACATTTTTTCAGTGCAACCCCTTTAATTCCTCCCCAACATATCCTTTCCACTAAATATTTCCTGCCAATACTCTAGACCAAGCCTAAGTCATCTTTGACTATCAAAATTGTAGTATAGCTATCTTTTAATCTTTAGTGTTATAATCCTTTTTTCTCAACCTCTGTATTGCTGCTTCAGTTACCTTTCTAACCTACGACATCAATTCCTATTGAGCTTGGAGGCAGTACTCTATTCCTGAGGTGGAGCTCAAATACCAGACCAAATTGGGGACTACCTAAAATAGGCCTTATGTGCCTTCTAAAATATTCAAAGTGCAAAAATATAATCATATAATCTTTACTCGCAGGATTTAATGATTGTTACAAAATTAAGACACTCTCTTTAAATGATTTGTCATTATAACTGATTTGGAATAAACCAGATGTTACTTAATAAATATACAAAGTAATGGCTTTCTTTACTGGTACTACATTGACCTCTCTTTAGTCACTATCTATAATACATCTATTGTCCAGACAAAACAAAACTCCATCTCCATATGAATTTAAATGATTTATTTTACATTATAATTATACTTTATAATATTCTCCCCTTTCCTCTCAGAATCTAATCCATTTCTTGCAAACATAATGTTAAAAAATATACAGACATTTACATATTGACAAATTTGAAATATAATATTATACCATTCAGCAATATTAAAATTTCCATTCAACAATATAGAGGGGAGCAGTGTCATGTTGACTCAAAACAAGACCAAACAAAAAACTTTGCAAATCATGTCCTTGCGTGAAAAAAATTTATTCATTAGAACATGTAAGGTAATGAAATTGAATATGGCCTAGGTCTAATTAGTTAACATGAAATTCAAATCCAGTAACCATTAGCCTTCAAAGAATATAGGACAACTCTGGTAATAGTTAATTTACCTTGCAGAGAAACTGTTTAAATTCAAAGACTCAGCAACATCAATTAGGCATTGGGGGTGTGAGGAAACAATTGCAAACAATGGTTAAGGTACTTGAAAAAAACTGTTGTGATTCATTTTTTCCTTCTTTCCTATACTATTATTTTCTATTGGCATGGTATTTTAAAAAGAAAATAGGGACTATAGTCAGACTAAACTGAATTCAAACACAGGGTCTATTTATTTATATGTGTCCTTGATTAAGTTACTTAGATCTTTAACTCTTTAGATGAGTTTACTCATCTAAAATTACGTGATAGAATACCTACTTCTAAGAAGGTTATGAAGATTGGAGGTATACATCACTTACCAAGACAAAATGATCATTAAAAAGTGTTCTTAGATAAGCAACTGCATTGACAACCTATGTTTATTGAGCATCATCTGTGACCCAGGTACTGTTTTAGGCATTTGAGATTTTCATTGAAAGGCTATTGCAATTTAGTCCACAGATGAAGCTGCAATCTACAGAGGAAGACAAAACTGCAAATCCAGGGATACAGAAGTACAGACAAAGTGATAAATAGGATCTGTAGGCATTGCTGACCTATTGAACTTGTAGTTCATTAAGGAACAAAAATATTAAAAATTGATAAGAAATGTGGAAATTAGTAGTGAAATTCAGAGATTGGAAATTAAAAGCAATATGGGAAAATATTTTGTTTGTTTATTTGTGAACATGGGAGAAAAATGACAGGTCTGAATATGTTTACATTCCGATTCTGAAAGAGTTGGTGGAAAGGGAGATACTAAAGTATGTAGGGTTTTTTCTATAGTAACTCAAGAAGCAACAAAAATCTTCTATCTCAAAAATTTATTCCCCTCTGGCCTATTATTTTGTCCAAAATTCTAAGTTTAAGTATTTTATGCCAAGAAATTGTTTCCATTCCCAGTTCTGCTAAAATAAACCTGTTACTTGTTTTACCTAACTATAAATCAAAAGTCCTAAACATAAAGAAGTTAAAAACAATTTTCTTTGGTGTGTTTTTATGTTGTTGGATTTATTAAAGAGGAAATTTAATTTATACAAATGAGGATACTGTTAAGATCAAGAGCATACATATTGAGTCAGAAGCATATAATAGCCTAAAGTAAATCTCTTCCTGAATGACAAAACTAGGGTAAGATAGATGTTTACTAGTTTCAGAGACACTCAGTCCATTCTGACTTACAAAGAATAAATTGCTGAGCTCTAACTTGAAATTTCTAAATAATGGCAATGGGGATATATTTCATAACATGAGGATATCATACTTGTTATTAGACTTGCCTTTCTAACAAAAGAGCTAAGACTGCTCTTTTGAAATTAAAACAGATGAGATGAAAAATGATTACTGTTTCACAGAAAGTAATGTGCCAATCAATGATTCATTTTTCTAAGTACTGTGTTTCCTATATATGCTTGTGCTTGCCATTACTAAATTAATCTCGTAACAGGAAATCGGAAGAGCCCATAAGTTTGTATTATATCCCAGTATGGAGGGACATTAAATTTGCCAGCTGTTCACTTTTAATAAAATGATATAATGTTTATGAAGTCCAACAGAATCTTAGAAAGCTCTGTGTCATCACAGTTTTTCTGTTTTGCCCTGACACCCACGGGTAGAAAAGAAATTCTTCTATCATATGATGAATTCCTGTAATATCCCAAAGTGATTTTAAAATTTTCAATAGCCTTTCCCTCTGAAAAATAACACCTCTTCCATTCTCTTGCTGCATATTTGTGCTTTACTTTAGTAAGTGAACACTGAAGAGGATATTTGAGAGTTCTAATAGCTTCTGTTGCGTTCTCGTAATAGTAATGTTTTTAGCATCGCTGTAGTTAAGAACTTGTCAGCACTTATAAACTCCTACTTTAGTGAAATTTCACTTGGCATATGAGCTTTCAGCCCAGGAGCAATTTTCATTTTAAGCTTTAAAATCATCTCTCAGGATATTTGTGATGATGTGGTTAAACTTAAAACAAAAGATTACTATTCTCAGATGATTTCAAATCCCCTCCAAAATTGCTCTTTGCAGATTTCTTCCCTCCATAAAATCAATTAGCTCATAATAGTGAAAGAGAGTGGGAAGTTTTAACAGTTGTAATGATAGATGTAATACAGTTTTGCATATCAAAATTACCTAAAGTGTCAAAAACAAAAATGTTAATAAATAAGAATTGTGTATACTTTAGCATTTAACAAATATCATTTATTAAACCACGTTGTAGATGATATCTAAACTATGAAGGTGGAATGCTTTCAGTAGGAGCCTTAATGTTAACCTTAAATATCACATTTTGATGTTTCCACTGACAGTAAAATTTTAATGGTTTTATTTTTAATATCAAGCAAACTAAAGAATTCTAGATTGTTCGAATATCTCACATTTTAGGGTGTTTCCTCTTTGACTGCTTTCCTGGCTTCTCCTTTTTTACTACATTTTAGAGTGTCCCATGGCACTTCCCTCAATCTGTGCCCCTCTTGAGGTCATCTCACTTCATCACATGGCTTTAAATGTTATATCTATTCTGATAAATCTCAACCTTTTATATCTACATTGGAAATTGATTTCAGAGTTCACATCATTACTTGGGATATTTTACAGGCATGGAAAATTTAAACTACATATATTAGAATCTTGATTCTTTCTCTTCCATCACCCCACAATCTGTTTCTTTCAGTCTTAGTGATCCCATTGCTCATGAAAACTAACAAAAGTAGACATCATTCTTGAGTCCTTCTTTTCCCTCTCCCCCACAATGAATCCATCAGCAAATGCTTTCAGTTTCACCTCAAAAAAATCTCAAATTTATTTATTTATATTTTCACTTGCTGCTAACACCTCTAATCAATTCTCTTCCAATCTATAAAGAAGAGTAAAGGAGACAATAATAAATACAAATGCCATAATGATCTTGTCGTCATATAAACCTCCCTATACACTACTAACAACATTCAAATGTCTTACCTTTATTGGCAAGGTTCTATGTATGCTATCTGTGCCATCCTAAATCTCAAGCTTTATCTTGTGTCATGTTCTAGTCAACCTCAGGATGCTCCAGCCACAATGATCTTTTTTGAACATTGGACAAAAGAGAAATTTAAAATTTTTTATTTTTGTATTCTCATCCTTTGTTAGAATGTTTCACTTGCTTTTCTCATGATTGCTCATTTTAAGAAATTTCTAAAAGAGTAAATTGAACAATGTATAAAAAATAATCCGGGAAGATGAGCACCAAAACTTATAATGAGATGTTGAGGGTAATGAATTTTAATTAGCTGATTATGTAACAGTCCCTGAGTTTTTAGTAAAAGTAAATAAATGAAACATAGAGAAAATTCTGAAAATGGAAAGTTCTTCTTTCAGAGGAATGCCAGCTACATCAGCTAATATATACAGAAGAAATAGTAAAATTAGACAATTATCATCTTGTAACCCCCACATAATGATTGGGTTGGGAATGAATCCTCAATTGATGCCAAAATTCTGAGTTGAAAGTTTTAGGTAAATAGGACAGTCTCAAATTGTAATCTCACTATTTGCCTATGAATTCCATGGGTGAAAGTAGTTTTATTAAGAGATCTCATAGTATAACCAATTTACATGTCTAAATACAGTATTGCCAATAGCCCCATAACATGACAACATGAGTTCTTTTGATGTGATTCACCATTCCTATGCAGTGTTGGCTAGAATACTTCAAAATTGATCAAATCATGAGAAGCGATAAGAAAACAAGCAAAAAGCAGGGCATATTCTAGGACAGTGAGCCAGACACATTCAACATAAACAATATTGTAATGAACAAAGAAAGGTTGATAAAGTATTTTAGACTGGGTGACAACAAAAGATGCAACAGCTAAATCCAATATGTGAAACACAATTGGATTCTAGGTCATGCTTAAAATGAAAAATAATGTAAGCAGACAATGGAATATTTTTCAGCACTAAAAAGAAATGTGCTATCAAGTCATGAAAAGACATGGAGCAACCTTAAATGTGTATTGTTAAGTTAAAGAAGTCAATCTGAATGGGCTACATAGTATATGATTCCAATTATATGACATTCTGAAAAAGGTAAGTGATGGATCCTGTAAAAAGACCATAATTGC
Source organism: Cacajao melanocephalus (assembly GCA_963573385.1). Taxonomy (NCBI): domain Eukaryota; kingdom Metazoa; phylum Chordata; class Mammalia; order Primates; family Pitheciidae; genus Cacajao; species Cacajao melanocephalus. The sequence goes on along the minus strand of CAUYLG010074515.1, from coordinate 37,951 downwards.
GAGGGGTTAGAGGAAGGGAGAGATCAACTAGTGGAGCACGGAGGAATTTTAGGGCACTGAAACTATTGTGTATGATATAATAATGGTGAGTACATTTCATTATATGTTTGTCAAAATCCATAGAATGTATAGTACAAAGAGTGAACCCTAATGTAAACTACAGACTTGATAATTATATTGTCAGGGTAGGTTCACTAACTATCAATTGTAATAAATGTATCATTCTCGTGTGTGTGTGTGTTGGGGGGTGTGTGTGTGCATGTGTTTAATTTTTACATATATGCATATATAATCTTGTTCTGTTATCCAGGCTGGAGTACAGTGGCACAGTCATAGCTCACTGCAGCCTCAAACTCCTAGGCCCAAATGATTCTCCTGCCTCAGTCTCACAGGTAGCTGAGACTATAGGTGCATGCCATAAATATAATAGTGCTCTAAAAATTAAAATCTATTATAATAATACAAGCAGAGAGTAGTCTCATTCTAAGTATCTTTCTCTTTGTAAATTTATCTAACTGGAATTTTGAAGACAGGAATCCTACTAGATTTTTGTGTGGGAGAAAATATATAAAGTTAATGAGATTATGTGAAAACACTAGTTTTGAATCTGAATTGGAGAAATCAGTATATATTAATAATTTTTTATTTTAAAAATACTTGTTTCTTATCTCTATCTATTGAAAAGACACCATAGAAAAGAGCAGTTCTAACTCCATGTTTTGGGTTCTGGATATAATTTCCATCTAAAATAAGCCCATGGTCTTTGTTGAAATGGCTTATTCAAATGCTGGGTCAGTAAATAAGTGAGATGAAACTGGCATATTTGTTTGTCATAATAGAAAGAACAGAAGCTATTATGACCACCAAGGTAATATAATAAAAAATACTCAGGTACCAATGTGAAAAGGCTGTCACTGGACAAAGGAGAGATTTGAACATTAACAAGAATAATAACTGGAATTAATTGAAACATAAATTTTAAAAAAAACTACTTAGTTATATTTAGATAATGCTGATAAACCAAGTCATTAGTTTGGAAACTGGTAAACACATGGAAAGAAGCAAGCACTTATCCAGCCTTTTCTATACAGATCATACCTACCTCAGTGTAAGGGCACATTTTTAACGGAATGATCTAGTTAACAATTGAAGCCTGGGTGACAGAAACTTCACTTTACAAGCACTAATAATATAATGGATCATCAATTCCTTATATTGTCACTGAAAAGACTTTATGAGTCTCCTGGTGAAAATATACCCCTCTGTGAAGTATCCACAGGAAAATTTCAAACTTGAATATAATCAAACCTAGATCTGACTACTAATACTCAGAGAAATCAGAAAAAGAGGTATATAAAGAACACCATGGACATATAATCAGCAAACTAAAACCTTTTGACACATTATCTCATCAAATTACTCTCATGAAGAAAACAAAGATGAGAAGGATGAATGAAGAACTTACAGGTTAAAAGAGATTTAGAAATTTAAACTCATTTAAATATTTATTCTTATGTAGTTATTTATTTGGCCAAACTAATTATTATAAATATGTGTGAGATAATCAGGGAAATATTAACATTGGCTGAATAGTTTTAAAAAGAGTATTTACATTTAGAGATAGATATTAAAATATTCACATATATAAAGTTATAAAACCTTGCTTCAAAATAATTCAGAAGTGTCAGGCATGGTGGCTCATTCTTGTAATCCCAGCCCTTTGGGAAGTTGAGGCTGGAGGATCACTTGAGCTCAGGAGTTCAAGACCAGCCTGGGCCACATAGTAAGACCTTGTGTCTACAAAAAATAAGAAATAAATTAGTTGAACATGGTGATGCATTCTTGTAGTTTCAGCTACTGAGGAGCTGAGGTGGGAAAATCACTTGAGTGAGGCAGATGAGGCTGTAGTGAGCCTTGCATTCCACCGCATTCCAGCCTGGGCAACAGAGTGAGACTCTATCTCAAAAATAAATAAATAAAACAAAATAAAATAACTCAGAGGAAAAGAAGAAGAAAGTACGTGGACATATGAAAAGCAAATAGATAATTGTTCAAGCTGGGCAATGGGCGCATGTTGTTGTTCTCTCTATTCTTGTATATTTTGTAATTTTTCTTAATAAGTTACTTTGAATTGATATTATCTTGTAGAACCTGCATTGATGTGTGATATATAATGTACGTGGCTTTGACTTATTTAACAAACATTTCAAAATGGTTTATTTTAAGGGTAAATATTTAAACAGAGATTTCAGTAGATAAGAATATCAAGCAACTTAATGATCTATTAAGTTACTTACATGTTACCTAATTTATTTGTCTGCATATAATTACAGCCTTGAAAAGTTTAAATATGTGTTTTAGAATTACCTCGTAGTACACAGAAAGTAATCACATCTAAAGAAGTTGCTAATTTAAGAAACAATACATACTCTAGAAATTAACAAAATAATATTGAAATATGCAAAACTAATGCAAGTAATCAGTAGTAGAAGGTTGGGGTGTTTAAAGTGGAGTGAGACCAACTTCCAGTGAGTCTTGAGCTTTACTCCAGAGGTAGAAAACAGTATTTTCTTTAATCCATGCAAGATGAAAATAGCAAAGAGGAAAGCTTCCAAATGGAATTGTAAACCACTAGAAAATATGTTTTTGTTTATTTTTTACAAATAATCTTCCAAATAGTGTTTGACTTGCAAAGTTTCCCACATCCATCTCATGCCAGTCACCAACCATGAAGAAATGATGTCATGCTTCCAATAGTGCGTATTTTAAGACCTGACAGAGTACTGTGGCAAAAATGCCAGCTATAAAATGAAATTGGAATGGAAATGCAGTCAGAGAATTTATAGGAGATACTCATAGTTAGATATATAGTGGCAATGTTGAAGTCTATTATTTTGAAATCTATCTGATTATAAAATAAAAACTTTGTTACTAAACTACTGAGAAAAATATGATTATAGCCTACCAAAGATGCTACTAATGACCACATTTACTTAGTTTTCATATGGTCAGAGCTAGAATATCTTACAGAAAAATGTCTAAGTCTTATCTTTGCATTGCAAATGTCTAAACTCTATAGTGAGTACCGATAACCTTGAAAAGAGCAAGTGAGATACTGAGCTCAGAATGAATAAATGCAATATACAGATACGTTAACACTAGAAGTTTCTGATAAACCAGAGAAAGCAAGATGACAAAGGATTATTCAGTATAAATGTACTATAAAATAATTCAATGAAAATATGAATTATCAGTTTGAAAGTTCCTGCAGTCAACTGTGAGTACATAGGAATTAAGGCTTGATTAGAGATTGTGCATCTAGAATTGGCTATAAATGTTTGGAGAGACAATATCAGTTAGTGCTTAGGCATCGCCTTTGACAACTAACTGACTTCAAGTTATAGCTTGGCCATTATTGGAGTTGCAGTACTGGGTAAGTCACTGTACCTCACTGGTTTCATTTATAATATGTTGATAAAAATAATGGTCAGCTCATGTAGTTGCTTTGAGGATTAAGCAAGATCACAGGAGCAAATTAATGAACTCATCCTTTGTTTGAAAATATAAAATGATATAGTGTTTGTGATGTGCAATTTGTAACTAGTCTTATTCATCTGAATTGATAACTTAATAATCCTGTATTGAGTGGGTCTGAGAATAGAGAGAAATCAGAACATTAAGTCATGTTAGAAACAAACATACTAAAACTATAGCAAAGCTACAGCTAGGAAAGAACTGCTGAAGATTAGGTGATTGAGTTGTGTAAATTGTAGTTGCCACCAATTTCAGAATTTATGTGTAATGTAACTAAGTAATATTTGTTATGTACTGTTTCTTATAATTAGACATGCATAAATTCTTGGTGAAATTGCATACAAATACTTTAGGTAATATAAGGATTACTTTATAGGAGATCTAAGAAAGGAGAGGAACTCAGTCAATTTTTAATTAAAAAATTTATTATTTGGGGAAACTTAATGTAACCTTACACTAGTATGTCTATTATAAAATGGCCATGTTTGTTTTAATGCATGGACATCATTAAATACATAAAACATATTGATATTCCTGGCAGACAGTAGGCACCGAATTGTTTAAAGACATAGTTAAACATATAAGCTGGGCTTAGAGCACAGAGAACCTTGGGGGAAGCTAAAGAGTTTATGCTGTATTCAACAAGTAACAGACATTACCCATAAGGGGATAGGACCAAAGCTTATTTTTGGAGAACATCAATGTCTTGCCATTTTGTAATGTGCTCAAAGAATGAGAGATTGAAGCAGCAATTTGTAGTTGGCAACTCTGATTTTATAGGTAAGTTTTCATATTTATTTGTTTATAGTCACATGTGAAAATAAATGCTTCTGATGGGTATTTATTTGCAATTATAAAGAAAGTAATATTCTTTAAAATATTCTATAATGTAAGGTCGTTGGTTTTGAAATTCTATTTAAGACCATCCTGAAAGTTTTGGTCATTATGGTTAAAGTGCTTTTCTCCATGCAATTCATTATAGTAATAAAAATAGACACAAAAGAATATATTTTCCTAAGTGTATTTACAAACTTTTTGTTAAATAACATTCATTAAAATTGATTTTTCCTAAGTAATTTTAAAGCTACAAATTGATGTTTTGCGTCATTAAATGAAGATCAACTTCTATGGCTTTGTAGTAATATCATATTTAAAATATAAAGCATATATAAATGAAAAGTTCTCTAGTATTATACAAATTGGTATATTTCCCCTTTTAAAAGTATTCCAAAATTGTTCTATTATATTAAGTACTTTGAAAATCACATTTATGTTCTGATTTTAATAAAATGAGATTCATAGTAAAAGAAAAGTACATATGGACATTGTTGTGTGATTTTTCTTATTTGTTACTATATAATTTAAATGCCTTGGATTGGTAAATAGAATAATCCTGCCTTTCTCTTCATCAAAACAATTATACTGATGTGTAATGTGCTTAATATGCCAATGGCTTTTTAAAGATAAAATTTCTATTATATGTATATGCAAATGTTTAGTTACGTTATTGTCCTAGACTCAAGTAAATTGTTTTGTAAAGATAAACAATGTATATCGTTTTCCTTTCAATAAACTTTGACTACAAATGAGAGATAACAGCATATGCTAAAGAACACAGAGAACATAACACTTTTACCAACACAATGATTAAAACATAGAATTTAATCTTATTTTCAGTTAGTTTCAAGTTTGGGAAACTGAAATTTAAATGTAAAGGGAGACGTTTTTTACACACCAAATCATTGTTATATAGTAGTCATTTAATACTTCCAAGAGAAAAATAATAAAATATGCAAAAGGGAGAATGACAATGACTCCTTAAAGTTATCAGCCACAATCCAGAATAAAGTCCTGTTATTCATTGCAACATGAATGAACCTGGAGAACATTATGTTAAGTGAAATATGCCAGGCATAGAAAGACAAACACTGCATGATCTGACTCATGTGTGGAATCTAAAAAAAGTTGGTTTCATAAAAGTGGAGAGTAGAATGCTGGTTAGTAGAATCTGTGGAGGGTTGGAGGAAGGGGAGGACTGTCAGAGGTAAATCACTGGTAATAAGTTAAAACGTAGAATGAATTCTGGTGTTCTGTTACACAATAGCAAACAGCAAGGTTTTGTATATTTCAAGATAACTAGAAGAGAAGATTTTGAATATTGTCACCATAAAGAAATGATAAGTGTTTAAAGTGATAGATATGGTAATTATCTCAATTTGATCATTACACTATGCATGCATGCATCAAAACATCACATTGTATTCCACAGATGTACAGTTATTATGTGTCAATTATAAATAAAAATCATGTAAAAAGTTATTAAATTAATGTTTAAAAAGTTCATTGGAGAGCATTAACTGGGAGTAGGTACTTGGAAAGTACTAACAGTAGTCACACTAGAGAAAAAGTGTGCAAAAGTAGTGCCAGACCACTAAGTGCTGAGCACATGTGTGGGCTCTGTACTTACACACTAAGACACACACATACAATTATTTTTCCTATAAAATGACAAAATTCTTTTACTTTTGAAATTATAGCATTTAGATTTATACATTATGTATGCTGAGCTTGTTTACATACCTATTCAAGAAATTTGACTCTTTTTGAATTAAATCTTTATCCATACACTATGCAATTATAGCACTGGTTTGAAACTGCTAACAATGTGCTTACAATTATTTTAAAATTAGTTTGCTATGTTTTATCATTTTGGGAAAAATATAATTATTTTCTATATCTTGTAAATATATTATTACTTTTTTCTTCTGGAAAGTCTAAGAACATTCAAGTTTTTAGTTAGAGTGTTAATGTTGTTGCAGTTGCTAATTGTCTTATAAATAGGATTTACTTTTCTTTAATTAAAAAAACCCTGCCAAACATAATAACCTGGAAGACCACAAGATTCTTGGTGGAAAATGTAAGTAATGACTTTTAACCTAATAAATTCCATTTAAAAGTTTTCAACATCAGTGAAATCCAATAAATAGTTATGTAGAAGTCACCACTAAAGTAAATGTTTAGGGTACTCACTGTTAGAAAACAGTGATTTAACTTAAGATCAATTTTACTTCAGAAAGTCAATGGAAGGCAGCGGTAAAAAAGCACAATTTAATTTGTGATTAACCATGGACCACACTTTTTTCTCTTTCTTGCAGTTCACTCTCTAGTCATTTCATTTTTCATTAGCACTTCCTACCAAGGAATGGAAGAGACAGGAAATGAAATTCACATAATCAATTAAGACCCTAATTTTCACTCTTTTACAAGATCAGGTGAAGAAGTGACTGACATTCTTGTTTCTGCTAAATAACTCCATGTAAACTATGCTTCTTGTGTGCTAATGTTATTCTGTTGGCAAGGCATTTTTGACAGAGAAATTTGTAGAGTAAATGCATGCATTGTTGTAGATACTTAGTTTTAATTTGTGGGACAAAATCAGTTTTATGAACTTAAAAAAATATATATACTTATTTTAATATGATCTACTTACCTCTGAGCTATTATGTCTCTTCACACATAAGCTACTTATTTTAGTTTACCCTTATCAACATTTTACTTCCCCATTTATTGTTAACTTATTTATTTTTTCCTTTGAAAACTCAGATTTTAAAATGTATTAAATATAGGTAATCACAGAAAAAGAAAACATATATTTGAAATTATACTTTCTACTCTATTTTCTTATGTAAAATTCTTACAATTGTCAAACTATTATAGTGAGGGGCCCTTACAACTAATATGACAGACACTTTATAATGGATATTTTGAACTTGCATGCTGTTGTCTCATAGATCGTGAATACTTCTCTGCTGATATAATTTCTCACTTTACACAATAAGAATAGCTTCTTTAAAGATATATTACATTGTCAACATTGAGTTCTTTCCTTATTTTAATATAAAATTCAAAGAAGTTTAATTAATGGTAGTCATTTTGTAAAATGGTGAGTAGAGTTTAGATTTATTTTTAAATATAAATTACTATTTAGAACACTGATTTGGTTCTTCATTGAATAAAACAGAAAATTAGAAACATTTAATAGGTAGTTTGTATGTGTTACTTGTTTTGGCTTTGAAATAGCTCCAACTGGAAATACCTATGACATAATTTTATAACTAATAAAATATTTTTCAATTCCTTTAATATTTACCAAAGACATACATAACACTGTTCAATCTGAAAATGTGAATTTTAATTAATTAGGAAACAACATGCAGAGTAGTTAATTACTCAAATTCTGGAACACTAGACCACCTGGGTTCAAGCCTAATTCTACCTAGTCATGTGATCTTGGGCAAATTATTTAAATTATTTGTGCCTCAGTGTTGTCTTTAGTTAAATGAGGTTACTAATTCTATCTCCTAAATTGCTGGGAAGATTGCGTAAATTAATACAGGTAACATTTTTAGATTTTGTTTGGCACATGGTAAACACCAAATTATGATTATGGTAAACACTAAATAATGATTAGCCATTATTATTAGTATTATTAATATTATTTTTAGTAGTATTATGAAGTTGCTAAATCAAACTCTTTTAAAAGCATGCCATTAAATTAATTTTAATGTAATATTACTACCAGAGGCTTGAATCAAAAAACAAATATAAGAGCTATTTTTTCAATAAAATATAAAATAGTACATTTCTTGCCATTAAATTAAGTTCCAGAAAATATTCATCTCTTACCTCATTCATTTGAATGGGACTGCAAATATTAGAGGATATTATAATTTTTACTGTTTCATGTATTTTCATTATTCATTTTTTCCCTTTTTAAAACGTTGTTATGTTGAAAAATAAAAGCTACAATTCCCAGGCAAGTAGCTTCTCATCAATTGAAAACGTATTTACCTTGCTGGGTTTCATTCTTCCCCAAACCAAGTCACTTTTGCATGTTCAGTGAAGCTCATAAACTGAGAACACTGGGGAACCATATATGCCATTATTCTAGTGCTGCTCCAGCACTAACTGCCACTTTTATTGTATAACACATAGCCACGGAGAGAACATGGCTCATTAATACTTTTCACTTATTATGAAGCAACATAATCCAGATTATTATTTTACTACTTAAAAGACCTCAGTGACTTATTTCAGTGAAATCAAAACAAAATGTTTGCACTTCTTTAATATATTTGGAATATGTCTCCATTTAATAAAACAAAGGAACTTTAGAGTATGCTCACTGTATGACATACATTACAGAAAAGCTTTTCTATTTTCTGGGAATGGCATTTCATAGACTTATACTAAGATCAACTTATTTGAGAACGCATCATATCAGACACAGATTACCCTCATTTGAAGCTACCAAAATATTTTGGTACATTCTGCCCTTGATTACTTCTTTTTGCTATAGCATACTCATTTTCAATTGCACTCCATGTTATAGAAATAACTTTCATTTTAAAGATTTAAATTTGAATATAATATTATGGAGACATAAACTAAACGTTTTTAATAAAATGATTTATCTTTGTATTAAAAAAATATGATAAAATGGCTGGGCATTGTGACTCACATCTGTATTCCCAGCACTTTGGGAGGCTGAGGCAAGAGGTTATCTTCAGGTCAGGGGTTTGCGACTACCCTGGGCAACATAATAAGACCTCATTTCTACAAAAAAATTTGATATATACATATTTTAAAACTATCTGGGTGTGGTGACATATGTCTATATTCCCAGGTACTCCAGAGACTGAGGCCGGAGGATGACTTGAGTCCAAGAGTTTGAGGCTGCAGTGAGCTGTGATCGTATCACTGTATTTCAGCCTGGGTGACAGAGTGAGAAGCTGTTTCTAATAAACAAACACATAAGTAATCAAAATAAATAAATGAAAAAGAAAATATGGTAGTAAATTTATCAAGATGTAACATTATATATAAAAATTCAGAACAGTTTTTTTGTTTCCAAATAAGTGACTTTTATATAGGAAATTCTTTAGACATAATTTTTATTAACTTCTGTTAATGGTTACTGAAGTAGTAATAACTACTCACACATTATAAAATTTCTGAAAATAATTCTTTCATGATTATCATTTAATGATGTAATGAGCAAAAAATATTAATTGAATTTTTAAAAACTTCAGTACCCAAGAGATTGTATCATTCATAACCCAAACCTCAGTGTCAACATCTACCCAACAAACTTGCATGTGTGCTTTCTGAATCTAAAATAAAATTTGATATTTTAAAAATAATTTTATTTGACATGGCCCTTTAGGATGAAGGGTACAATGGTATTATACATTATTATCAGTAGGAACAAAATTTATATAATGCTTATTTTGATTTACAAATATTAGAACAGGTACAACAGCAAAAGCAAAATACTGAATTATCAAAGCTAATTAAAGTTCTGTGGTGGAAATGAATCAGAGAAGGCCTTGTTTACCTTAACACATTAATAAATCCTTTGGTTTATAAACATGGACCCTAAGTTTAGTATGGAGTAGACTTAAAATTGAAAACTGAAATTGCCTTAAATAATAAGGTATGATGTTCCTTCTTGAAGGCTGACATATGTAGGGTTGAAAAATAAAGAAGTAGAGATTGCCAGAGATCCCACACATAGCCCACGTGACAGGTCTAAGAAGCAATGGGCTAAAACAACTTTTGAGACCATAAAGTCAAATATTCTATTTTTAAGGAATTTTGTTAATGTAAAATAAAAATGTCTCTGCTACTTCAAGCTTTCCATAAAACTGTGTTACCAATTGAATGTCTTGTGTAAGCTGAAATCTATTTGATAAAATCAAAGGGAAGGTGAGGAGTTACACTTATTTAGAATCTGCTTCTCTGCCTTTAGCTATATGATTTAAAGATGAACCCTATCCCAGCCACACTTAACATCTACCCACAGCAGAGAAATACAGTAACAACTGAGTGAGAAGCAGAAGACCATGAATAAACTTAACAGCACATGAGCATTAAAATTTTACAGAACAAGAGAGGAAAGTAAATCTCTCTGTAAATAGGGAGAGTTGATAGCAGATAGAGAGAGAGAGAGAGAGAGAGATGCATTTGTTGTTTTTTCAAAAGTTTTTTCTTGCAAATTTTTAGACTGAAACGAATATTTCTTTGCATTAACACCACATTGGCCACTACAATTAAGAAATGTATAGCAAAAAAATTGCTTTGAAGGAAAAAGTAATGTGGCAATACAATACGTATATAAAATTTTTTAGAAAGAGCAGCAAGGTACATTTTATACACTAAATTTGGTTAGGCATGTTTTAAATATCTAGTTAATAGAATTTATAAAATAAAAACTGCATTTAAAATTCACTGAAGCTAGCTTTATAAAATTAGCAGGGGTGCTGCTGGCTTAGTTACTCAACATTTTTTCAAGTTCATTCTAGTTTCATTGCGTTCCTTTATTTATCCTCTACATTGCACTATTTTACCAGACAGTGATTATAAAGTCTGGCTAAAGGCATCTGGATAGAGTGAACCTCAACAGAAAACGTCATTGACCATTGACTGGATCCTAAAGTAGAAACATCATGTAGATAGTACCCCTTCCTGAATACTATGATGATGAAGTATAGTTGCTGCACATGAAATCTACACAATCTGGATACAGATAGTATTTATGTAGGAAATACAGCACTAATGTAGTATTACTGGTTTCCAGATGGTTGTGGTGTGATTATTCTATTGTTTTGTTGCCCAATATTGTGAAGTCTTCCCTATGCTAATTTTTTTTGAAGTTCTGAATTGTGTATAATCATAAATGAATAAATGAATGTTTTTAGAAATGCAAGTATCACAGGCATTTCAAGCACATTTCATGTCGAATGTAAGAATAATCAATTGGATACAAATGTAGATGGTTGAGAAATTATATTTGAGTATCCTGTGGTGCAGGTAAGTGATCATTACTTTCTTGTTAGGTGTCTTTGGCTGGTTGAACTAAGGCCAAATTGTGCTTATAGGAACAGCAGTTCCTTTTATCCCCTGGTTCTTTTTCAGTTCAGGAAACTTTGGCATTGAAGCTTCAGTTTTGTAACTGGAGGAGAAGAGGGGTTTTCTTCAACATGGAGAGTAGCGATGAATAGAAGAGAGAGTTAAGATCATAGTATTGCTTGCATCTCTCCCACGATCCCCACCACGTCAGAAATGGCTTTGAATCCTTATGGTTGCAAGAATGAATATGGTAAGTTGATGAAACAATTCAAGAGATACTTGGAATAATCTGGGCACAAGTAGGAAGTCTCACAAAGTGTGATCAGCACTGAAACAGAAGCCCTCTCCCCAAGTCTCAAGAGATTCAAAGGGCTGCTCAGATATTAGAGAACTTAGCACCTTTGGCAATGTCTGGCAAGTACTATATGTTTGAATATCAACATTCATGACCAGTGACAATGAAAACAACATTTTCCCAAGTCATTCTGATGTGAACAGGTAAAGAAAGAGGAAAGAGTAATTGCCCTGTGAATGCAAAAAAAAAAAAACTCCATGATAAAAGCAAACATACCATAAAAAATGACCTAAGAATTCTGAAAATGGGTTTGAAACTTCCATATCATTTAAACTACTCTTGTCAATAGGCAGATTTTAGTAGATTGATAAAAGCTTGTAACTTGGGATCAATTCCATTTTACTATAACTTGTTTTACTAGAAGTCAAGTTTGGGTTACTCCACTCTTCATATTCTTTTCGGAGATTACTCATCTTTCTACCCTTTTCCTACTGCCTCCTTTTAAATGTGGACCAAATGTAAATCTATGTCTTTTATATAACCTTAAACCCTAAGCAGAGTGATTGGATTCAGGATGGGCAGTTACAACACTCCGTATTTCTAGCCAGGGTAATTTTTGGCCAGTTGGACTAGAACAAGCAGCATCCTTACTGGGATTCCTAGGTAAGAAGAAGTAGGGGGAAATGTGCATTTCTGTAGAATGCTGAAGCTAAAAGTCAATTGGCAGAAATAATATCCTCAGCAGGTGAGAGAAAGTCTATCTCTAATAGAAGGGAGAGAAGATTACACTAACAAAGAAAAAGCATAGAGAGAAGCCACCTTATCCCTAGTCCTAGTTCTCTCTGAGGCTAACTTCCATTCTACAATACTCAGAGCTTAATGACACAAACAAATCTGTTTCTCTTTTTGCTTAGGTAAGTTCCAGTTGAATTTCTGTCACATGCAAAGAGCACAGAATGGGTCATGTTTTTCGGTGCTGCTTAACTAACAAAACAAGAGATGATGAAAAGAAAGTACAATTTGTGGTGTAAAATATGTAGGCCCCTGCAGGAAAATAAAGCCCATGTGAAAATGATGTGGATAAACATAAAATTATGAATGTATAATTTGAAAAATACATGAATCCTGTATTTTAACTTTAAAATTATATATAGTTCATTTATTAAATTACCTACATCATTAATTAAGATGTTCTTACTACTTAATTCTGCCCACGTTTATTTGCCCTATAGTTTTACTATTATAGTTAGTGTTTTTGTCTTTATACTTTCATGCAATGGACAATTTTATTGAACATGTAACAAAAATAATTTATACTTGATATTTATGTAAGAATTGAAATGAAAGCGTTTTCGTAAAGCTGAGATAAAACAATCAATGTAGACATATTTATTTGGTAGTAAAATAAAAATAATAAAATGAGCAAAGTTTTTGAAATTTAATATTATGAAACAGAAAGATCAAAAGAGGGCACTATTTCTCATTGATTTTTTACTACTTATGATGACATTCAAAATATTACACTGGCAAGCTGTGCTGATTTCTTGGAAAAGTTTGTTGGCTTTCTCTAAAGTCTAGTTCTATATATTTAAAATTGTATTGCAAACCTATAGTCTACAATTGAAATATAGTATCTTTTATAATATATGGTAATGCGTGCTACTTTACACATGGTATACATATATTAGTTATTACTATACCCTTAGCAATAATATTTAGATTAGTTGTTTAGAAATAAAGTGAAGAAGACAAAATGAATATATAACCCTGTAGAGGTAAAAATGATGTTTACAGATTATAAGAGCTTGTTATTTATTGTTAGATATGATTTGTAATCTATCCTAAACAACTTTCACTGCAATTTCACATAAAACAATACATAGAAATTCAAATTAAGGCTGCTATACCACACTCTAAAGCATTCCTAATATTACATGTTACAGTCTACATCTTTTCCACTTATTGTTTTTTTATTTTTCAGGCAAATAGAATGCTTCTTATAGTTACACAACTATGATGGTTTTGTGAAACGCTAGTAAATCTTGAGGAGTCACCATTTTCGTTTTCTTTAATGGGAAAACGCTGTTTCTGGATTATTGTAATTTAGCTGTCTCATGTCCTGCCACCCTCTCATCATCTCATGTTACCGCAAAAGCTGTTTCAATCTTTTTATTTCTTTTTAGAGAAATTTTGATAACTAGATGGTGAGCAGTAGGAATTTCATTATAAGCATGTCAGATTATTATTTTAGGTGACACAGGATTTTTCGGGGTGCTGCTTCATCAGCCAGAGACCTCCATTAACAGTGGCACCTCTGCTTGAGTTTCACTTGCCCACTTATCCCAGCAGGTTGTGCTTGGCTCACTCTACAGGCCAGGATCCTACATCCACTGTGGACAAGTCAGGTGTGAAGCAGTTAGGGGTGTGTGAGCAAGCGAGCACAGTGTCTGGCCAGGGTGCACAGCCAGGCGAGCCAGCTGCTGCAGCGGGGCAGGCAGCTCCAGGAGCTGGCACAGATGCTGGCTCCGTGTGAGGCTGTGACTGGAACAGGCATACCACAAGCGGTTTCTGCCTTGGGTGCTGGCATCTGGACAAGCGGAACATGGTGGCACCTGAAAACTTGGTAATGCCAGCAACCAGCAGAAGCCTCAAGGGAGTGTTAAGGTGTGTCACAGCTGTGGCTCATGGGTCCCTGAAGTCTGGGTCCCTAGAAGGGTCACAGCCCTTCTCTCCTGTGGTTCGGCGAACAGAAGCATGTCACTGCCTGCAGCTCTGTGAGCTGGCCAGGAATGTGATACAGCCTTTTTCTCTCCTACTGTTCATTCAGTGGGTCCCAGGTTTTCATCCCATGTCCAAGAAGAATGGAGTTATGCAGAGAAGCAAGAGTGAAACAATGCGATAAAGAGTTTTATTGAGTGACACAATAGCTCTCAGCAAAGAGACCACCTGAAGTGGGTGCCTCTTACCTAAAGGCAGGTTGTCCCTAGGTACCTAAAGGCAAGTAGTCTCTGTGCGTGGCTGAGTCTGGGGTTCTTATAGGGTCGGAATGGAGGAGCGTATGCTGATTGGTTCATAGGTGGCCTGGAAAAAACAGCACTATTCAATTGGCTGAAAGGCATGGAGGAAGTTCTCACTCTGGTCAGGGACTTTACCTGAATATGGCAGCTTGATTTTCAGGCTTTCATTTGTCTTCGTTGTGAAAGTCAGGTTTCACCAGGCACTCATCCCTATCTGCCTAGGAATCTGTCTGCCTCCTGTTACTATCAAGGTGTGTGGTCATCTACACAAACCATATTAAATAATGTGGTCTGAAAAACCATAACACTATTTCAGTAATGGAGCACTGAAAATCAGTTGTTGGAGTTACTAAGTATTGAGTCAATACTTAAAGTTAATAATGAGATTTAGTATAAGGTTCATATCAGTTTAAATACTGGTAATACACTGATGAGCTTGATCAGATCCCACAACGGCACATAAAAAGATCATATCAAAAGTTTTGTCCTACCATGGTATATGTGTAAAATAGAATATTTACAAGAGGCATTTTATATCAAACTAATTTTATAATTAAATGAATCAAAAGCAAATAATTTGAATTATATAAATAAAAACAAAATGTAGAAATAAGATATGACAGATTATACAGATTTTTTGCAGGTATTTTCATACATAGACATTTAAGCATCAGCTATTAAAATCCAGTTAGGTTATTAAACTGACATAAAAGCAGACACTGGATATACAAAGAAAATGAGTTAAATGCATAAATAACAATAACATGATCTTTTGTTTGTGTTTTTGCTACATTTCTTGTGTATGATATGCCCAGTTTTTTATCTGAAAATCAGATGTGCCTGAAAACCATTTGCCTGTGAAGTATGTGATCAAGTTTAGTTATTTAAATGTTTCCAAGTGTTCCTTTTTCTCTTCTTTGTATTGTTTTTTTACAATTAATTTCTGAAATGTGTAAACTAGTGTTTACATAATGTGCTTTATTTAAAATTTGATTATTATTTTCTACTCTAAGGAAAACTACTTCTTTGGAATGTGATAATCAATGATCTAATCACTAATGTAGAAAAACAACAAAAAATATTACCTTTTACAATAGATCTAAGATGATGGCTTAGAAAATAATTTTAACTAACTTTTGATGATAAATAAATTTGGTGATAATATCCAATAATAACTTTCTTTCCTGATTCCTTACAATTGGCTAGGCAATAAGCTAAGCATTTTACACACCCAGTCAGCCCTCCATATCCACAGATTCTGTTTCTGCAATTCAATTAACCATGGATTGAAAATATTTTTAAAAATAATAATAACAATAAAAATGATACAAATAAACAATACAGTATAACAGCTATTTCTATAGCATTTATATCACATAAGTATTATAAGTAATCTAGAGACAATTATAATGATTATTATAAGTAACCTAGAGGTGAAATGAAAGAATGTGCATAGGTTATATGCAAATACAATGCTATTTTTACATAAGGGACTTGAGCTTCCATGGATTTTGGTATCCCCCAGGGGTCCTGGAACCAATCCCCTGTGGCTACTGATGGACAACTGTATTATCTTTTAAAACATGATTGTATCTCCTCTGAAGTACATAGTGCTATTCTCTTTTTAAGATAATTAAACTATCCTGAGAACTCAATTAGTTCCTGGCTTCCTAGCTAATAAGTGGCAAAAAGCAAGGACTAAATTCAAGTGTGCTTCATTCTGAAACTCATGTCTTGAATGGCTTCATTGAATAGTTTTCAATACAATGTAGTATTTTGAGGCTGATTAGTATCGCTTTTATAGAAAGCTAATTTTGTAGGAAATCTGTCTAAATGGCAAAACACTAATTAAAGGAGAGTTACACTAGTAAGATTCCTCAAAGAGAATACTAGTGGCTATACTGATTTTCTGATTTAAAAAAATATGATATGTTCCTAAGACAACAAGCATTTCTCTTGCTCAATTCATCTAGTGTTTTTCAATTCCCCAACATTGTTTTACACTTTCCTGTCAGTTTCTCCAGATACAAAAACGAACAAGTAAATTACAAATTGAGAACTTCCAACTCTCAGTGCCTATACTGGCATGAGTGTGGCGGCATAGTCAGTTAAAAATACTTAAGACCATGGTTTGGGTAAATTATAAACAAATGACACTACTGAATTAGTGAGATTAATCTGAAAACTGAATTATATACTGTTGTCATAAATGTTATACCCCTGAAGAATCAAAATTATCATGCAAATTTATTATCTGAAATCTCTCAAACCTTTATGCATTTGTCAGAATAAAATTATGTTATCATTTTTCGTTTGTTCATTGTGTAACCTTAAATGATCTCAGATACTCTAAAAGTAGCAGAAGATGACCAAGTCCAGTTATTCCTCTATGATGTAACTAGAAATGAATGATTTCTCTTTTTCTAAGTGTAGAAATGTAGCCACTTGCTCCATAATGACATAAGACCAGCTTTACATACAGACATTTCTCTGAGTAGACAAATACCCAATGTAAAGAATTGGAACTGAAGTCAAAGTAGGAAACTATAAAGAATGTTCTCATCATATTTATTGTCTTTTTTTATTTATGTATTCATTAGGAATACCATATAATTTTATTTAAAGACAAACCTTACATCAACAAGGTCAGTAAATACCTGCAAGTTTATAAATAAAGTATTTATTGATTTTAGTTTGATGTCATTTATAACTATCCTATAAACAAGGGTAATTTATGATGTATACTAGTTACGATACCATCATAAGAAAATTTTATTTCTTCTAACTTGAGTGATCAATTACTTGGGTCACAGACAGGCTTTTGACTCATTGGACTACACATCACCCAAGAGAACAAGAGGCTTTTCCACCAACTGCCAGTAGGCTACAGGTACACTTTTTAATCTTTAAAAAGGCCACTAGAACACTTTTCTCTGCCACTTGAATCGCTCCACTTAGACGCAGGTCCAATGTCCCCAAGCAGGCTGAAAAAAAGCCCCTTCCATGATTTTAGTAAACTATTGGGCTTCCAGTTAGATTGCCTCTACCTAAGATTTTCTTGACCTGCTATCTTAATTCTTGTCTTCCTCTAATGGTAGCTTGTCCACTGAGACAATAAAGAGGCATTCAATATTCCATAAAGAGACTGAACAATCTTATAGAACCTCAGTGTTATTTTCATATTCCTCTCCCACTACTCAAATGAAAGAACCTCTTTGATGTTCTCTCTCTGTGTATATTAATTACTCCTAGGAGTCCAAGCCCACCTGGCCCTACTAACCTGTGTTTACCCATGCTGACTTTGATACCTCTTGCTTTATGCCAATGCTGTAGCCTATTGCCCTTTTTGTCTTTATACCACTTCTTTCCACTGAGCTTTGAGTATCCTAGCCCACAATTAGAAAATTCCTCTGTAGTACCAAACATCTTCCCACGAGTTTCTTCTACCTGTTTTTCTTAACAGAAACCTTGCTGTATGATAATCTTATCATTCATATAAAGCTTATAACTCTCACACTTATTGTATTTCCTGCTTCCTAATGTCATTTTCAGACCATTTCTCACCTTTAATCATTTGAAAATCCATGTTACTATGGAGCTCAAGCAGTCTTATTGTACCATCTTTTCTCATCCATTACTATATGCTAGGAAATTTTTAATCACATAAACAATAACACTTAACTGCTTGCTTCATTTTCTATTTCAGTTCTGCTCACTACTTTGAATAATCTTATGATTTACATAAAGGATGCTTCCAACCTTGGCTTCAGTACCTTACCTCTTCCTGAAATCCCCTTCAAACACAATTCTGTGTCTATTTTCTAACTCTTGTTGCTGCAAACAAAACAAAATAAAACAAAAACCCTGGAAATTTTCAAAAATCACCCATTCATGTATTCTACTGTTTCAACAAAACTTCCTATTCATCCATATTACAAAGCAATTTTTCAACTTCACCAAGACTGTCCATCTTATTTATCCTCTAATTTTCATACACTGTGTCTGTAGCCTTTAAATTACCTCTCTTCAGTCTAAAGCTCTCCAAACCTAAGCTATTTCAGCTTGCTTGTGATTTATTTCTCTTCTTTCCCACTTCTCCAGCTTGGATATTGTGATTCAGCATTATCGTCACTATTTTGAAGTTATTAATAAGCATTTTACTTTGCACTTTGCAGAGAAAACACTAATTTTGGAGCATCCTGTTTCTATGCATACACACTGACGCATCTGAGCATTAATTCTGAAAAATTGCACAATATGGTAGAATGCCTTTACCTAAAAGCAGGACTTTTGAAAAATGAAAACTTCAATATATTCTAAGCCATTTCTGGTATCTCTGCTATAATTCATTTGTAACCTTTACATAAAGACTTAAAACTCTACAGTTTTTCTTGTGATGATATTTTGATGATGTGTCCCTTCTGTATTTTTTCTTGCTTCTTCCATATCCAATTCATCATATGTCTAAAAGATTTAATTTTCTAAATAAATTCCTTATCTTTTCACCTAAAACAATAGTTAGGATACAGTAAATATTCAATAAACATTTATTCATTTATTTAATAAGTGAATAATTTTAATCATTCCAAAACATTTTTGTTCCAATTTTCCAATTGATAGGTATAATTCTTGTAAGTCTTAACCTGCATGACTCAGTCTTGGAATATGATTTAAGTCAAGAAAGCATAGCCTGTGCATCTTTAAAAACGTTTCAAAATTCAACAATTTGCTTGTCTCTCTCAAACTCCATGAGCTACAGTTCAACCATACTTATTATAATTTCTTTTATCGGTTCCTACATAGACAGTAAACAATGCACACATTTACAGCTACCTCTACAAGTTCCCCATATTTTTCCCCTTTGAAAAGTTGCTCTCCCCTGCCCCTATCCTATGAACTTCACTTGTTTATCTTGTATAGATAAACATACATATGCAAATAAAAGGTTTTGGGGTGTAATTCCGTTAAACTGTGGTAAAAGATAACCTGTATGAGTTTCCTTTTTTGTGTGTTGTATCCTTTGCTTGAAAAAGAGAGAGAGAGAAAGTGTGTGTGTGTGTGTGTGTGTGTCTGTGTGTGTCTGTGTGTGTGTCTGTGTGTGTGAGAGAGAGAGAGAGAAAGAGAGAGAGAGAAGAGATTGGCCTACCCGGTCAAATTTATAATATGATTTAATTTTTTGCAAAACAATAAGGCTACATAGTGTTACATAAGGCTTTTAGATCATATTACTTAAATATTTTATTTGTTTCTTTCAAAAAGCCATGCTTTAAATGCCTGTTGTGATTGTGCATTGGACATTTTCTGTATATTTATGCTATCTTTTATACATTTCAAACATGTATCATTATGTGCACAACAATTCATGATTTTGTAATCTCCATGGTTTAAAATTTATCAAAACAAAATATTTCTGTCTGTTAAATTTTCTGCTTTTGGTTTGGCATTCTGTTAATTTATTATCAATATGACTAGATCTTATTTGTTAATAAAATGGTAAATATTTTAATCTTTCTGTTTAAAGAATTCTGTTATTTTTATTTTGTCTATGCCTTTGGTTTATAGGATATTGCTAGGTCAATTTTATTCTTTTATGAGGCTCTGCTTTTTAAATGCAGATTTTCATTCATTTAAATGTCTGCAGGAAGTAATATATAAATAAGTTTATAATGTAAACAAAATTTATGTTTTTAATTTATTCTTTTTTCATTTTCTTTACTGTATTCACTCTTTTCTGATTTTTGTTGGATGAATTGTTATTATCGTTTTTCTTCTACTTTGCTGTAGTGATGTAGAATACATTTGTACTTTTTCTAGGAAATCTAATGATTACTCATAAGTTGTTAATATTAAAAAGGTATACTTTTCTGTCTTTGTGAATAATTAATCTCTGGCTAAATAGGGGAAAAGAACACAACATGGCATTAACCACACAAAATATTTTGTTCATGTTATTGTAAAAATTTTTATTACTGATATTTTATTGATAAATACATTTATAACATGACATAATCACCTTTAACAGTGAGATGATTTGGATTTCACATTCACATAATTTTAAACATATGTTAGCAATCACATGGACAATCCACAATCATTGTCTATTGATAAATAAAAATAAATAATCATAATTTGTCAAATAATTTTATTTTTTATACCTTTTACTTATTCAAAGTCATTCTTTTCTTTTTTTGAAATATGATTTTTGTAATATACTTTCCACAAGTGTTGTTATATAATTAAACTTTTCCCAATCTATGTCAAAAATATTCTAATCCTAGTTTTTCTAGCTAGATGGATCAATGCTCAAAATAAATTTTGCTTAGAAATTTGAAATTATTACCTTGTTTTTCCTCATAATCTATGTTAAAATAATGTCTCACTCCAATCTCTCATTGATTTCATAGAGATTTTACTTTAATTTGTATTTCTTCTTTTTTTATGTTCTATATTTTAAATTTTATTTCTTGTTTCTCACCCTATGGATGTATATCTCAGATTACCAACTTTATAACCTGTACTTAATTTTTTACTAAACCCTTCTTAAGAATTTTATTTTTTTAAGGAATGTTCTTATAACTAATAGGTTTTGAATTTATATATGAAATATCCCATCAAGTTTATTAATACATAAGGAGCAGTATTGAATTATTTTAACGTTCTTTTCTGCTATCTGAATTATGCTATTTATATGAAATCAATTGCTTTATTTTGGTTCTTTTTTAAATTATTACTTATTCTCAAATATCTGGCAAGCATTATCCACTTTCTGATCACATATATGAATAAATGACTTTTTTACACTTGTGATATGATGGTGAGCTTGGCTTTCATCCATAACTAAATGATTTTTTAAACTTTTAAAATTTCCAACTTTTCTTTTAAGCTCAGGAGTACATGTGCAGGTTGTGCATGTTTGTCACATAGGTAGATGTGTGCCAGGGTGGTTTGCTGCACAGATTATCCCATCACCCAAGTATTAAGCCCAGCATACATTAGTTATTCTTCCTGATTATATGTCTCCTTCCACCCGCCAACCCTCTGTCAGGCCCCAGTGTGTGTTTTTCCCCCAATGTGTCTATGTGTTCTCATCATTCAGCTCCCACTTACAAGTGGGAGCATGCAGTCTTTGGTTTTCCATTTCTGCATTAGTTTACTAGGGATGATGGCCTCTAGCTCCATCTATGTACCTTCAAAGGACATGATCTTGTTCCTTTTCATGGCTGCATAATATTCCATAGTGTATATATATCACATGTTCTTTATCCAATCTATCATTGTTGGATGTTTAGGTTGATTCCATGTTTTTGCTATTTTGAGTAGTGCTATAATGAACATATGAGTGTATGTATCTTTATAATAGAACAATTTACATTCCTTTGTATATATATCCAGTAACAGGATTGCTGGGTCAAATAACTTTTTTTGCTGTTCAGAAGCTCTTTAGTTTAACAGATTTGATTTATCAATTTTTGCTTTTGTTTCAATTGTTTTTTGGTGTAATTGCTTTTGTTGCCCTCATCATAAAATCTTTGCCCATGCCTATGTCTCGAATGATACTTCCTAGATCTTCTTGTAGAGTTTTTATAGTTTTGAGTTTTACATTTAGCTCTTTAATCCATCTTGAGTTGATCTTTATATATGGTGAAAGAAAGTATCTATTTTCAATTTTCAGCATATGGCTAACCAGTTCTCCCAGCACCATTTATTAAATAGGGAATCATTTCCTCATTGTTTGTTTTTGTCAGGTTTATCGAAGACAAAATAGTTGGAGGTGTGCAGTCTTTGTTCTAGTCTCTCTATTGTGTTGCATCAGTCTACATGTCTGTTCTTATATCAGTATCATGCTATTTGGTTACAGTAGCCCTGTAGTATAGTTTTGAAGTCAGGTAGCATAATGCTTCCAGCTTTGTTCTTTTTGCGTTGTATTGCCTTTAGCTATTCAAGCTCTTTTTTGGTTCAATATAAATTTTAAAATAGTTTTTTCTTTTTAATCTGTGAAGAATGCCAATGGTAGTTTAATGAGAGTAGCACTGAACTTCTAAATTGCCTTGGGAACCATCTCTATTTTTGCAATATTGATTCTTCCTATCCATGAGCATGGAATGCTTTCCCATCTGTTCGTGTCATCTCTGATTTTTTTGAGCAGTGGTTTGTAGTTCTCCTTGAATAGGTCCTTCACTTCCCTTGTTAGCTGTATTCCTAAGTATTTTATTCGTTTTGTGGCACTTGTGAATGGGAGTTCATTTGTAATTTGGCTCTTGGTTTGCCTTTTGTTGGCGTATAGAAATGCTAGCAATTTTTGCACATTGATTTTTGTATCATGAGACTTTACTGAAATTTTTTATCAGCGTTAGAAACTATTGGGATTAGATGAGAGTGTTTTCTAGATATAGGATTGTGTTATCTGCAAACAAAGGTAGTTTGATTTCTGTTCTTCTTATTTGAATGCCTTTATTTCTTTCTCTTGTCTGATTTCCCTGGCCAGAACTTCCAGTATCATATTTAATAGGTATGGTGAGTGAGACAACTGTGTCTTTGCTGGTTTTCAAAAGAAATGCTTCCAGTTTTTGCTCATTCAGTATGATACTGGATGTGGTTTAATAAAATATTTTATATATAGCAATCTAATATTAGTTACAACTTTGATATGTTTTGTTCTAATAATAAACTTGTCTCTGAAACTACTACCAATTTTCAACTATTTTTTTCCTAAAGTTTTCTTTGTTCTGTTTTTTTTCTATCCCTCATATTTTCTGACTTTTTTTCTTCCAGCTCTCTTTAATCATATCCAATTAGTTGTCTATTTTCTAGAAGCTCTTCAAAATTTCTAGTCTACTGATGGTGAATTGTCTACTCCAATGTTGTTTTAGAATTTTTCTTTTAAAATGTTTTATTAATTATTTATTTATGGATTATTGATTTTGTTTTTCTTAGAAATTGCTAAGGTTTGCCAAGACAAAATAATTATAATCACATATGACTAAAAATAAACAAACAAATAAATAAATAAAATCGTAGAGAGATTTACTAAAGGATTCTTTTTTTTTTTTTTGAGATGGAGACTTGCTGTTGTCACCTGGGCTGGAGTGCAATGGTGCAATTTCGGCTCGCTGGAAACTCTGCCTCCCGGGTTCCAGCAATTTCCTGCCTCAGCCTCCCAAGTAGCTGAGATTACAGGTGCCTGTGACCACACCCAACTAATTATTGTACTTTTAGTAGAAACAAGGTTTCATCATGTTGGCTGGTCTGGTCTGGAACTCCTGACTTCATGTGATCCATCCATCGTGGCCTCCCAAAGTTCTGGGATTACAGGCGTGAAGCACCGTGCCCTGCCAACTAAAGGATTCTCATAGGCTCAACAAAGATAGTTTCTTGTTCCTCCTTATTTTAGATGATCAGTGAGTGATTTCTTAATGTTTTTGTTTGTTTGTTTGCCATTTGTTTTATAGCCACTGAGTCATCTGTTGAATGCCACCTAGACAGTGACTATACTATTGCCTTAGCAACAGATGCTTTAGTGCCAAGGTAAGATGCAAATATTTACTTGCTTTGAATACTGCAATTATATCCTTGTTTTAATCTGATTTATGGATTCTGACAAACTTGAAGATTTCTGTGTTAAATATTGATCAGTACTTAGGCAGTACACCAACCTTCTTAAGCTCTTTCTTGATACCAAATGATGGAAAGCTAAAAATGACATTTACAGATGAATAAGCTGAAGCCATAGAAGATAACTATCCCACTGATGGCCACACAGCTAGTGAACAGAGCCAGGACTGAGTATCAGTCCCAAGAGCCCCATGGCACCTAAGTGACTGAGCACTGTGCCACTGTCTTGATGAGGTGGCCCCTGAACAGAGGTCAAAGATAATGGGCCCTATCAGCTAAGCAATGACAGTCCCAAGCAATTGGTGATCAAACTTGCTGTAGAAAGTTTATCAACTAGCTTCTCAACAGAATTTTAATTCTTATTTCTCCAAGGAGAAGCACTTACTCAAGATCAGGAGGTCATAACAGAAAGTAAACCTAGGATACTCATGCTGTGGTAGCAGATGCTGGCTGAGGGCAAATATGAGGTCAATAGAAGCTTCTGGACAAGGTTACAAATCTCTGCTTCAATATTACTGGCAAATGAGGGAAATACTATTAGCTTCCTTCAGTGTTTGCAAAGCCAGGAATAGTTCTGACTTCTCTTCCCAAGACTTTTCAACTGTTTTGTAAAAATACATTTTCTTTGCTAAGTTTTTTTCCTGGAAAGTATCTAGAGAAGTTTCTGTTTTCAGAAAGTCTGACTGAAACTTATCTTGAGCTATTAATTGGTTAATCCAAGCACAACTATTAATGACCTCATAATAACTGTAAAATAAGAATTAAATAGATATTGGTTGGACTCCTGGATGGAGAGAATGAAGAAGAAAGAAATCCAGATTTGGTTTCTACAAATTGCAACATTATATTTCTTCATAAATGAACATAGGGCAGTTCTTTGCCCTGTGCAGAAAATAAATGGATCCCGATGAATAACTGTCTTATAATTATCTAAATCAGAAGGCAACTCTGGTTGTTGCTCAAAATAGGAAAATTATTAATTTAGTCCTAATATGTGCCACGATCCTGTTCACCAGAATTTGCTTTTATTCCCTCTCTATACCAATTGTAAGGACTCCTAAAAGTTTAAGTGTTACCTTGCAGGGCTAAAAGTACAACTTAACATTGTTGTCTTAGAGTTACATAAACTTTCACTCTTTGTCAAGAGATGCTTTGAGTGTGCTCCTTCTCAAACCCGCTTATGAAGTATGTCATCAGTTTTAAGTAAGGATGAGAATAAAAGAAGGTTCAGCAGCAAGTCCAGACTACAGTGAAAGTTGTTCTTCCACTTGGAAATTAAGATCCAACATATCCAATGATATGCAAAGTTACTGTGGCAAATATACATGATATATTGAGCCTATGGAAATCAGTAGGAGAATAATAGCATAGGACTCTAGGGTTTGGGAGCAACTTCCTACCCTCTTTGGAAGATAACTATTCTTCTGAGACACAGCTTTCAGCTTTTAGTCAACACTCATAGAGGCTGAGAGTATATTCAAGATATTCAAAATTTCTGTAAAAAATGTAACTGCTGTATGAAGCTCTTAAAGGTCCCCTATACAAGAGTAACAACACAGCCTTCTAGGCTTTGAGGCTAAATTCCTTTCTTTTGCTAATAAATATTGCCTTTTTGTGAAATAGCCCTTGGCTTCTATTCAACACTGGTAGCCACTCTAATAATAGGACATTAAATAATCATGTAAACTAAGATGCTTATCATAAATTGCCTGTATCTTTTCCACAAACTATAAGCTTGTGCTTATGGAAAAGCAATCAGTCATCCAGTGAAAACAGGAGATAAAAGGTCAGTTTGGAAGATGCATGAATGTTTGAAGAGCTGGTGGCTCATATTACATCAATACTAATCCCTCTGACAATGTCTATCTTCCCTAATCCAGACCTGTGGTCTCATGGATAGTCGCTTCTGTCCCATTGACTGAGGTTGAAAAAGAATGTTTCTGATTTATCGATAATCTATATCAAATGCCAGTTATGAGTAGAAGTGAATACAGCAGACACACATCCTAATCCAAAAGTAGCTCTGAAGGACAATACGGCGGACAGATAAGCCTTTCTAGTAGAAATTCAAGTAGAACATCTGGTTTCAACTTAGTTGGAACTGAGAAATTGCTTCATGGGCAGTTTCATTTGTATACTAATCAAAGATCACCTTCTATAGAAGGGTCTTTCACTAATAAAGTGGACAAAATGATGTATACTATGCATAAAATTCAGTCCTTCTCTTTTCTTTTTCTCTTTCTTTCTTTTTTTTTTTTTTTGATATAGGGTCTTGCTCTTTCATCTAGGCTAGAGTGCAGTGATGCAATCACTGCTCACTGTAGCCTTGATCTCCCGGGCTCAAGTGATCCTCTTATCTAAGCCTCTTGAGTATCTGAAAGCACAGGTACACATCACCATGCTTGGCTGTTTTTTTTTTTTCTAATTGTTAATATTCTTTGTAGAGATAGCATCTCACTATGTTGCCCAGGCTAGTTTTGAACTGCTAAGTTCAAGTGATCCAATCACTTTGGCCTTCCAAAGTGTTGGGATTATGAGATTACAGGCATGAGCCACTGCACTGTCCTTAGTCTCTTTTTAAAGCCACCCTGTGCCTCTGCAACAAATCTATGTAAAAAATATTCATGGCAATAGTGATATCAGTACAGAATTTACCCTCACCAAACTTACCTGGTTATTGCCATATCAAGTACTTAATCTGTCAACAGTAGAGAAAAACACCTTTTTCTATGTGGAATCATTTATTGGTGGTAGACTAAATGCATTAGAACAATTATAGCATGTAAGTTACAGTTTTTGTTCTCACAGAAACAGAAATATATTGTGGATATGGACTTACCTTTCCTGTCCATACACTTTGAAGCCTATCATCCATCAACTTATTAACTGTCTTGTTCACCATCATGGTATTGTACACACAATTGATTTTGATAAAGAAACAGGTTTTACAGCATATATAGTAAAGCAATGGGCTCTGGTCCGTAGAATTCATAGGTCTTACCGCATGCCCCTTCAGCCATAAGCACCTGGTCTGCTGGAATAAGCTCTTACCTTTTGAAGATTCAAACAATGCCTGCCAGTTGAGAGAAAAGATCCTTGAAGCATAGGGTTTTATCATATTGTAGGGGTCCATGGATTGGCCCTCTGAAGGTCTGCTGAAAAATCAATGTGCAAAAGGCTGATTAGTTGGAGAAAAGGCATGCAAATTTATTTAACTAGTACACCTGGAAATCTTCAGAATAAAGACCCAAAGAGACAGGGAACCTTGCTATTTTTACAATGAGATTCAATAAAGTATGGCCAGTCATGTAGAAATATGACTGGACAGAAAGTATACTGTATAATGCTAATAGATTGAGTAGGGGAAATCCAGCCAGTCCCATCTGTCTAGATTCTTCTTGGCCTCTCTGAGGTGTGGAGAAGAACCCTCTCTGGAATGGGGGTCTGGGGATAGGCAGGACTCTCTCTGGAATAGGGGTCTCATAACCTATAGTCAAACAAGATAGGTCAGATAATTTCTTTACAGTCAGTTTTTACACAAAAAGGTGGAGGGAAAGTGAGAGTAATATTTTTTAGGTTTCATGGCTAGTTGGGGGAAAAGGAGCTCTTGTTTCTATGATGCACCTTAGGGAATAGGGGTTCTAATTTATTTAGCTAGCCTTTAGAGGAGAATGAGACAGAGACAGGAGGGCAGGAGAAAGTCAAAGAAAAACTTTTGCTTCTGAGGTCTTCATTTTAGGGTATTATTTTCTGAGCCCCAACAGTATAAACTGAAGTATATCCTTTGAATTAGCAACCAATGTATGGTGTAGACTGTATGCATCTGGCAACGAAGCAGTAAAAGTGGTAATAGTTTCTGTCATGATTACACATTTCACTTCATTTTTTCCCCTTCATTCCACAAGTTTCGGCTCTGCTGGGGTGGAAATTTTGGTTCCTAAGAGGAATATTTCCAGAAAGAAATTCCATGGAATTGAAACTGAGTTTGCCATTCAGTTATTAGTTTTTTTTTGTTGTTGTTTCTTTCTTTCTCTCTCTCCTTACTCCCTTCCTCCCTCCCTTCCCTCCTTCCTCCCTCCCTTCCCTCCTTCCTTCCTTCCTTCCTTCCTTCCTTCCTTCCTTCCCTCCCTCCCTTCTTCACTCCTTCACTCATTCTCTCCTTCCTTCCCTTCCTTCCTTCCTTGTTTTCTTTCTTTCTAACAAGCAGACGAAAAAGACGGTTACTTAATTGGTTGGGTGATTGACTAAGATCACAAGGAGAATAGCAATGCTATTATTCAATAGGGGATCTGGGAGGATTATATCTGGAATCTCTGCAGGATGCCTCTTAGTCCTTTAATGTCAAATAGTAAAAGTTAATATAAAATTACAGCAAACAAACAAAGAAAGAGCCATTAAGGATTCAGTGTCTTCAGGAAATAAAAATTTTCATCATTCTAGCAGGTAAAGACCTAGCCCTGCGGTCTAATCAAAGATTAGTCCTTTGTTCTAATCTTAGAACAAAGGACACAATAAATTGACTCTGTAATGGTATATAAACTACGGATTCATGAACACATTCAAGAAGGAGAATTATTTCACTTATGTATATATCTGCCCTTGCTTGTCATATATGTGTTTATGTACATCTGTGTTTATTATATATTTTTTCCTTTTTGTCCTTCCTTAATTATTTTATACAAGGATTGTTAGTGATTATTTTACAATTTAGTCTGCAGGTAAAAAATATTCAGAAGAGACTGTGAATGAATGGGAGAAGTAGTCCAGAGATGGATACTGTAACTGTCTTCCAGACATGAATCTACCGAGTCAATATGAAAATTTTGTATAATTTCCTGGAAAGTGCAAGAGTGATTTTGTTTGAACAAAGAAAAATTGCCTCTTGTTAGGAAAAATTGTTAGTTATTTTTGTTATTACAGTATGTGTGGATGCTGTACTAGACAATTAGCTGTTGTCTTTTACCTTCAAATTTACCCTGTTGTATTCTAGCTGTGCTAGTGATGGGCTTTTGCGAACCACATTTACACTTTATCAGCTGGATCTTGTTTAGATCCTGCTAATACAGGATTTTAGAGAGAGAAAGGAAGAAGTGGAAGAAGGGACTTACTTACTTTTTATTTTCTATTCCTGTTAGATTCATACTTGTAATGATTCTCACCTTGGCAATTATGTTGGTTCAAGTAAAAGCAATCAATTTCAGCTTTCAGGCAGAAACAGCCTCACTGCAGTTCCTCAGAGACACCAGAATAGTTGGCTCACCCTTCATTTCTGAGGTCTAACTCTCAGCTCCATGAGGCCACTTCTCAATTTTAAGAATTTCATAGCTGTCCCTTCGTTTACTTATAGGGCTGGTGGCTGTTTCCTGCAATTATTAATTCTACAAAACCTCACTTTTATCCTAGGTATTTATAATAATTGTCCAATGCCTGATTAATGATTTTTATATCAAATTATCTTCTGTTAAAATAATTCATATGGCTGGGGGTGGTGGCTCACACTTGTAATCCCAGCACTTTGGGAGGCTGAAGCAGGCAGATCACTTGAGGTCAGGAGTTGGAGATCAGCCTGGCCAACATGATAAATCCCTGTTTCTACTAAAAATACAAAAATTAGCTGGGCATAGTGGTGCATGCTTGTAATCCCAGCTGTTTGAGAGGCTGAGGCTGGAAGATTCCTTGAACTTGGGAGGCAGAGTTGTAGTGAGCCAAGATGGCACTACTGCACTCCAGCCTGCGTGTCAGAGCTGGACTCCATCTCAAAAATAAAATAAAATAAAATAATTCATATGATTTCTGCTTGCTGTCTGGACTCCAACTAATACAGACATTATATTTGTCTGGACCTCAACTAATATAGACACTATACTAAGTATTGCAAGTATAATGGTGAGGTAAAGTTTCTACCTGTAGGATTGTTATAAGGAAGAGAAGGGACAAGTAAACAGGGAACTAAAATACAATGTGTTATAAAGAAGCTTTGTTTTTGAATAGCCTCAGAAGTAATATAAAACCATTCTGAAATACATGCATTTCACTCACTGTTATACTGTTTTCTCTACCTAGGACGTTCATTCATTCATTCATTCATTCATTCAACTAATATTTATTCAGCACTCAGTATATATTTGCAGGATTTCTGGGGATACATTTTTAGCCAGAAAAAAAATAAAAAATATATTTCTGTTGTCATGTAGCTCATTATCTACAGCAGATGACTGATATTAATAAAGAATGACAGCAATCTATAATTACAAACTCTGAATCTACTAATGCTCTGAACAAAAAACAACTACAGATAAGTTTCATATATTCTGGAGGCTCAGAATGGAATGAAATTCTTTGATGAAATGGCAAGTGAACTGAAATTACAAGCTTTAAAGGAATTAATCATGAGAAAATATATTTTCAAAAATATCCCAAACTTAGGGGAGCAGCTTGTGCAAAAGCCCTGAGTTAAAAGGTGGCACAACTAAGTCTAGGAAGTAAAAGAAAAGTAGAAATACTCTAGACTTTCCCCTTTTCTTGCTCTCATGTATTACCTGTTTATTTTTATCTCCAGCTTTATTGAGGTTTAAATGGTATACAAAAAGCTGAACATAATCAATGTACACTATTTAGTGAGTCTGAAGATATGTACACACTCATGTTAGTATCACCATAATCAAGAAAATAAATATATGCATCAGCTCCCCAAAATTTTTTGTATCTCTTTGGACCTTTTCTCTTGTCATTTTTAAAAAATTTTATTTTGTCTTGCTATGGTAAGAATACATAACAGAAGACCTGTTATTTTATTTAAAAATTAAGTGCACAATAAATAATTATTATCTATAGGCACTGTGCTGAACGATAGTTTTCTGCTGGTTAATTTGAATAACTGTTACTTTATACCTATTAAAAAGAAAACCCTCTCCATATCTGTCTTCTCTTATCCCCTGGTAACCACCATTCTATTTTCTATTTTCTATAAGTCTGA
The DNA here is from genome assembly GCA_963573385.1 of Cacajao melanocephalus. Classification (NCBI taxonomy): domain Eukaryota; kingdom Metazoa; phylum Chordata; class Mammalia; order Primates; family Pitheciidae; genus Cacajao; species Cacajao melanocephalus. The sequence continues at coordinate 6,606 of CAUYLG010074515.1, read as the reverse complement.
CCATTTTAGATGATTCATGTAAGAAGAACCATGCAAATGTTTGTCTTTCTATGACTGACATTTCGCTTAGCATTTGTCTTCCATATTCATCTATGTTGTCATAGATGGTACAATTTCCTTCTTTTTTGGCTGAATAATATTTTATTATTGCATATATCCCATTTTTCTTTTTCCATTCATCAGCTGGTGCACATTGAATTATTTCCATATCTTGGCTGTTATAAATAACGCCTCCATGAACGGGGGACTGCAGATATGTATTTAAGATATTTATTTCAATTATTTTGTATATATAGTGAGAGTTGGATTGCTGGATGATATGGGAGTTCTATTTTTAACTTTTTGAGGACCTTACATACTGTTTGCCAAAGTAATTGCACCATTTTATACTCTTACCAACAGTGAATGAGGGTTCAAATTTCTTCACAACCTCACCAATACTTATCTTTATAAAAACTAATAACCGTGATAATAGTTGTGATGCAATATTTTGTGTGTTTTTCACTTGCATTTCTCTGATGATTAGTGATATTAAACATTTTTTCACATACCTGTTTGTCATTTGCATATCTTCTTTGAAATTCTTTGCTCATAATTTTTTTCTATTTGGAGCCCTCTGCTAACTAACTTTTAGGCAGGTTATACTTTTGCTATTGAATTGCAGTAGTTCATTACATATTTTGGAAATTGGCCACTTATCAAAGAAAGGACTTTTTGAATGGAAGAAAATATTTGCAAACCATATATCTGATAGGAGGTTAATATCTAAAATATATAAGTTACTCATACAACTCAGTAGCAAAAAATCAAGTAATATGATTACAAAATGGGCAAATGACCTGAATAGGCATTTTTCCAAATAAGATATACCAGTGGCCAACACATATGTGAAAAGGTGCTCCACATTATTAACCACTGGGATCATCAGTGAAACACAAATTAAAATCGCAATGACATATCAACTCACATCTGTTAGGATGACTATTGTAAAAAAGACAAGACATTAAAAAAAGTTGATTGAAGATGTGGAGAAAAAAGAATTATTGTATACTATTGGTGGGAAGGTAAATTGATACAGCTATTATAGAAAACAGTATGAAAGTCTTCAAATAATTAAAAAGAGAATTGCCGTTAGATTCAGCAAGCTCACTTCTGATTATATAACTGAGGAAAATGAAATAAGTACCTCGGGGAAACATCTGAACTCCCATGTGCTTTGCAGCATTATTCACAAGAGGGAACAATGGAATACAGAAACAACCTGTCTATTTATAGATAAATGGATAAAGAAAATTGGTATATTTGCACAATAAAATACTATTCAGCTTTAAAAAGAATGTAAGTACTCAATTTGTGACAACATGAATAAACCTGGATGGATGTTATGCTAAGTGAAATAAATCAGGCAGAGACTAGCAACTATTAAATGATATCACTTACATGTGGAATTGTTTTTAAAGATTCACTATTAAAAACAAACTGTAGAATGGTGGTTGCCAGGGTCTGGAAAGTTGGAAAAATGAAAAGATGTTTATAAAAAGGTACAAACTTTAAGTATAAGATTTATAAGTTCTCATGATCCAATGTACATCATGGTGATTAGAGTTAAGAACATTGTCTCATATATTTGAAATTTGCTAACAAAGGAGATTTTAACCATTGTCACCAAAAGAAGCGTGTTAAGTAACTTGATTATGATAATTATTTTACAATGTATATATATATGACAATTTATCATATTGTATACTTCAGGTATATATAATCTTATTAATTATACCTCAACAAAGATGGTGAAAATATTTAATAAAAATCAAGTAAGAAGACTTTGTGTACAAAACAAAAAATGAAAAGTTCTTGACTTTCTCCAACTAATATCAACCATAATACTACAATGGCAAATATGAAAGGTATATCAAATAAATATCCTTTTTTTGATTTTTTTGAACCAATGTCAATAATCTTTCCCCTTACATATGCCTCTAGCAGTTTTACAGTTTCAGATCTTCTGGAAGTCTTTAGTTATAGCTAATTTTTGTGCATGGCATTAGATAAAGGTTGAATTTCATGCTTTTGAATTTCGATATCCAGTTTGTCTAGAACCATTATATTGAAGACACAGCACTTCTTCATTGTGTATTCTTAGTACCCTTGTTGATTCAGTTGACCACATATGTGTATGTATAAAACCAGCAGCACTTTGATCCCAAAGCCAGACAAAGACATCACAAGAAAAAAGGAAAATACAAGCCAATACCTCTGATGAACGTAGATGCAAAAATTCACAACAGAGTATTAGCTAATGCTCTACAGAGTAGCTCTTTTTATTTTTATTTTTAGTATGGAGTCCAGCTCCTCTGTCGCCAGCCTGGAGTGCAGTGGCTGTGATCTCAGGTCATTGCAACAACCGCCTTCTGGGTTCAAGGGATTCTCCTGCCCAAGCCTCCTGAGTAGCTGGGAAATACAGGTGCGTACCAACATGCCCAGCTAGTTTTTGTATTTTTAGTACAGACACGGTTTCACCATGTTGGCCAGGATGATCTCAATCTTTTGACCTCTTGATCTGCCAACCTCAGCCTCCCAAAGTACTGGGATTACAGGCATGAGTCACCACACCTGGCTGAGTAGCTGCTCTTCTTTTGTTTCTTTACCTCCCTAATAAACTTGCTTTTACTTTACAAAAAGAAAAAAAAGATCATATACCATCACCAACTAAAAATTTTTCCTGGGATGCCAGGATGATTTAACATTTGTAAATCATTCAGTATGATACACTTCTTTAACAGAACAAAGGGCAAATAACACATAATGATCTCCATAGATACAGAAAAAGAATTTGACAAAATTCAACACCCTTTCATGATAAAAAATCATTAACAAAAAAAGCATAGAAAGAACTCATCTAAACACAATAAAAGGCACACATAAAATGCCCATAACTAACATCATATTAAATGGTAAAAACTGAAAACTTTTTCTCTAAGCTATGAAACAGGGCAAGGATGCCTACTCTTGCCATGTCTATTTAATATACTGAAAGTACTGAAATTCCAAGTCAGTGCAATTAATCAAGAAAAAAAATAAAAGATATTCAAATCAGAAAGGAAGAAATAAAATTATCTATATTTGCAGATACCATGACCTAATATATAGAAAGCTCTAAAGACTCTTTAAAAAAACTCTTAGAACTAATAAATGAATTCAGTAAAGTTGCAGAATACAAAAATAAAACATACAAAATTCACTTGTTTCTATACACCAACCATTAACAATCTGAAAAGTAAATTAAGAAAATAATTTCATTCACAACAGCACCAAAAAAATAAAATACTTAGGAATAAATCTGAGCAAGAGGTAAAAGACTTGTATGGAAACTATAAAACACTAATGAAAGAAATTAGATACAAATAAATGAAAAGGCATTCTATGTTTATGGATAAGAAGAATCAGTATTTAAAATGTCCATATTTCCCAAAGTGATCTAAAAATTCAATGCAGTTGCTAACCAAATTTCAAAGACAATTTTTACAGAAATAGAAAAAAAAAATTCTAAAATTTATATGGAAAAGGAAAAGGCCCTGAATAACCAAAGTGATTTTAATCAGCAAGAACAATGCTGGAAATATCACACATTCTGCCTTTTAAATGTATTACAAAGCTATAATAATTAAAACAGTACAGTAATGGCATAAAAATAGACATATAAATCAATGGAACAAAGTTACATACTATCTATTAACAATTCTTGGAGGAATTTCAATGTCATTTTTTCTAGAAAATATTGTTGACATCCCACCCACCCTAGTTGCTCTCTTACCCTACTTAAGTCCAGAACTGCCTACTTATGTGCTCACCTAAATTTCTACCTCATTACTATGACATTTAAGCATGCAAACTATTTGTATAATTATGTCTCCCATTGCACAGTCAGTCAAGCCCAGTGCCTGATACATAGGTATATTTTCCCAAACATTAGACATTCCAGTAACATTTTATGATTTTTTATGCATCCAAATTTACATACACTGTAATTCCCTATTTTTAAAAATTTTGACTCATTACTTAAATGTTTATCTTAAAACATATTATAATTGCTAATTGCACATACATAGTAATAAAAAAAGCAAAATATTATATATATAATATTTTGTTTTTGCTTTTTGATTATTTCGCTTTTTGATATTGTTGACATCCTGCCAACAACAAAGCAAAAACAAAAAACAAAAACAAAATATTATGCATAATTTTTATTAAAACATGAATAATAATTTGTTATTCAATCAAAAAGCAAAAACAAGATATATATAATTTTTATTAAAACCTGAATAATAATTTGAAGCGATGCATGTGTTACATACATGATAAGAATCCCTCAAGGAAAAGAATAAAACAGTTTATAATCAGTAAAGAATAAATGGGTTTTCACACTACATGATGCTAAATCCAAACTGCCGAGTAACCGTTAAGATATTCTTTGACTCATACTCCAGATTTTCTATTTAAAATTAGCAACACATTTGTAGCACAACTATCAATTGTGTTTTTAATGAATTTGGCTGGGTATCCAAGTGACAAGAATTTGGGTGAAAATTCTATCACATATTGATCTGGATTAAAAGTTCATATTTATTCCAGAAAAGGAGATTAAAGACAAGAACATAGAAATGGCACATTTCTCCCTTCTTTTCCTATTATATGCATTGCCTTTTCATATCACATTCTGAGTAAAGGAAACCCATAGGACTCTTGAGATTAGGGCAAAGATCCTTAGGCACCTCTGGGCCACCTATCATCTTGAACAGCTTTGAAAGCTTAAAAACACTGTTCCTGGCATCAATCATGCCATAATGGCATAGTCTCAATACTCATTTTACCAGGCTATAATGCTGGCCTATGATCAAAGGGAAAAATATACTTCTGCATCTCTAACCTCTTAATTGACCCTCATCAGAATTACACAGACTAGATCTGAGAGGAAAGAATGCATCCTAAAAACAAAGTTATATCTTGACTGGATTTCAAAGGAGAGAAAGCATAGAATGAAAGGGATCAAGACTGGAAACTGATAGACCAGTTTGAAAGTTATTAATAAGAACAATAATAAAGCATCCACTTTGATCCATACATTTTAAGTAGTTTGCATTTAATCCTGGAAACATTCCAAATAATTGATTTTCAATATTATTCCTACTTTGCAGATGACAAAACAATGACTCTCAAGTTGCACAGTAACTATGGGGATGAAGATGCCTGCAATCTGGCAGGCAGAGCCCCAGCTTACTTCCACCTGCTATTCTTGAGCCTTCTCAGGATGGTGTCCCATGCTGTGCTAGTAGTGCTAGGGAAGGACAGAAGTGTAGAAACATAAATGATATTATAAAATAAAACAGTAAGTCTTAAGCAGTATTTGTATGTCTGATTTTATGCTTTCATAAATTAATAGATTTCAACTGAAGAGAGAGATTTGATCTAGTTAAATGCTACTGAATTAATTAGCTCTTAAACTATCGTAATTGTTTCCTTGAATCTGAATTTTTCACTAGCCAATACCTTCCTGATAAATTCAACACAATCTCCAAACTAGTAAAAATGTTTCCTGACATTCCAAGTATTCTCTATAATCTTGCATGGTTAGAGAGTTTGCACCAGGCATAAAAGTATACAGCTTTACTATAAATTCTGTAATGTGGTAATGTGATTTTGCAAGGAAAATCTCTGACTTATTTAAATTCTATATGTCATGCATTCAGATTAATGCATTTCATGATCTGAAGTACAGTATTACTTCTGAAAACTTAAAACTATCAAGTACTTTTTTAAAAAGCTACAGCAATTCAGAAGCATGTATGTTAATGTGACAATTACCATTACTGTATTACTTAGTTATACAGATTAAATCACTTAACCTCATGGTTTGTTGTTTGTCATGGTTTCTAATCTCTAAAACGTGATATTCCAGTTATACACTGACAATGTTGAAAATAATCATATTAAATTGAATTAGCTTTCTCTACTTTGGAAGAACCAGGAGTGTGTTATTAACACACAGAAATGTGTAGGACTGTTGGGAAAAGCAGCAAGGGAGAAAGGACTTACAGAGTGCCTACATAAATTGGTTATGAATAACATGTAAACAAGGAACAATAAAATGTGGAAGCCAACAGGAAGCCTCTGAGGAGGAAGGCCTCTCCATGCCTCATGTTCCAGTGCAGGGTGACCTAGGCTCTGTTACTATAAACATTGTGCTCATGGATGTAAAACCCCTTTGTAGCACTATGACGTAGTCAGACTTGTAGGCTCCTTGAAAGGCCTGCGTTCCATCAGCTTCACAAAGATAATAAGCTAAAGATAACTTCATGTTCTTGTTTTGTGAAACTCCCAAACCACCACTGTTATCAGTCCTTAGAATGACACACCAGTTCTGGTTCACTGATTCAGTTCCCGCTCACTGATTCACTCCACCATTACTCCACCCTTATCCTGTAGATCAAAGTGATTATAATCAATAAGTAGTGTAGATGATCAGAGCTCAGGACCTTCACTGCCTCCTCCAGAGTAATAAGTAATGGCCCCCTGGTCCTACTGTCTCTCTTAATCTATCTTTTTCTC